>JAOWBH010158773.1:0-11476 GCA_028566215.1 Silene coronaria | reverse complement strand
CATCTCGGCTTTTACCTGGAAGTAAGAACAAACCTAGCCTCGAGGGGTTTCAAGAAAAGCCACTTCGATGCCTAAGTAAGATTTTCTTTAGGTTATTTTGGGTCGACCAGGCAACTCGACTCCTCTCGAGGAGTTGCCTTTAGTTAACTCTAGTAGTGAGACATTATGTTTTAAAACCTGAAATTTTGTGTTTTGGTTTGATGAACAACAGTCCTATTTATAGGGAAAATATGGTGAGGATCTCGAGATGCTTACGTGTCGATACCCACGCAAACCTTCCCTCGTTCTGCTGACGTCATCACGCCGAGTAGTGTCGTCGAGATGATGACTTTACCTCTGAGGAACCTTCATGCTAGTCGGCTCGGCGTCGACCAATTGGTCTGGAAGTGTTGGACCGACTTGTATAATCCCTCGACATTCATTTGAACATATATAGGCATTTGGATCATTGGCTTAGGCCTGTGTTGGATTACGAGGCGATTCCGCGATTGAGCTTTGCTGTAGATTCGTGGCCCATCATTTTTCCCGATCGAAGGTGGCTGAGCTTAATGGGTCGAACTTGGTCTTCCTCTGCGCGGATGGTAGATAGGTTTAGACCCTTTAGCGTTGATCTACCTTTCCTCGGTAATGTGGCTGGCCTGCTACCGTGAGTGTACATTTTTCCATTCTTTAGGCGGTGACACGTGAATTTTTCCTTCCTCATGCGGGTTAGGTGGGGGTCATTCAATGCCCTAGGTTTTGCTATAAATAAGGCCTTTTGTTGCCTTGTGAATTCACAAATAAAAAACTTCTCCATTTCTCCTCACAAAATTACTTTGTTCATTTCTTCTCGATGATTAGTGATGTTTGAGAGGCCTTCGACAAAGTCCTTTGAGTTGGGCTGTGTCGACACTCTGACCAAGATCCTTACGGAGTCATATTTACGAGTCATGCTGCTTTGTCGTGCTGACTACTTATCCAAGATGGGTTCCTTTACCAGGGACCTCGCTTCTGTCATTGGCTTTGTTGCCTCGGTCGGCGCTTCTTAGCATTCATATGGTAGCGTCGGACGCTTAACGTCTCAGTGACTTCCTAATGAGTGGCGTTGCTATTGATGACCATCCTCACCTTCACCTATTGTGGTGGTTTCCATATGAGTGTGTAGGCTTTATGCCTTCATGTTAATGCCTTCCACCTTGTTTGTAACACACCCATTTACTAAGGAGCCTTTAGCAAGGCCTTCCCTAGTAATCAAGAGCGCTACAGTCCCGGTTACCCGAGATAGTTATATCAAATATACCATCAAAGAACATTTATTAAAAACATAAAGTTTAATCGGTTACAACAAGATCCCAAAATACTATCATAATCCAAATGAAAAGTGTAGCAACTGAATAACAAAATCTAAAGTCTCAGCAGAAGCTAATCAACGACTCAGCCAGATGATTCCCATCCACGTCCCCATACAATGCTCAAAGAAGATCACCTGCTAAAGACACTGCTTACCATTCACCGACAATATCGAATGAATCACAACAGAAGCAAAAGAAACAAACACAGCCACCACAGTCAGTACATCATAAGGACAAACACCATCAATAACGCAAATAATCACAATCATCTCAATCAACCCCCGAACACCCAAGCCATCAACATGGATTACCCATCGCAACGAATAATCCGCACCGCCAGTGGGAGACCGCAACCTAGCCACCAAAATCCCCACTCATCGCAACGAGCGTAACCTAGATCGTTAATGTGTACATGCCCCTTATGATTGGAGTCACAATGGGCAATTCATGGGGGTGAAGCCCATCTCCTAACAAGGTAACAATGGTCTTACAATCACAATCATAACCACAACATCGTATTATCTCAACATCATCGATATCAATCATCACAATAATTCCTATCATACAACATAAAAACAATGATGGTAACTGAGTAGGGAAACCCTACCTCGATAGCAATCCGATCTATGACACAGTGAACAGCTAAAATGCTCCTATACGAAATCACCACCTAAAACAATAATAATTATTATTACTATAACAATTATCATCATCCCCACAAATCCCTAATCCAAATCTGATCTAGGGTTGCAGATTAAATGAATAATAGCAAAAGAAATGAGACTTACTACGCGCATGAGTGTGCAAGCGAGGGAATCCGATGATCGATTACGCAAAAACCTTGCTTAGAGGGTGATTAGAGTGATTAGGGAGAGTGATTAGGAGTAGATTAGGTTTTCTGAAATGATTTTTCAGATTGAACTTATTTATAATAACTCCTTAATCACTCTAATCAAACCGCTCGAATTCCGCTAAACAAACCGTCACTCAGTCGAGTAGATCAAGTACTCGGCCGAGTGCACACACTCTAGTAGCCAACTAACATAGCCCCAACATTGTACTCGGTCGAGTGGACTCTACTCGACCGAGTACACAGACACAGAAATACGGAGTATTAAAGTCTTCCCCCATTAAGAACGAACTTCGTCCTTGAGATTCACATGCAAACCAATCTAAACATCACCATACCGACTAAACAATCCCAACGCCTAGGCACAAACAAAGATCTAACACAATAAACACTTAAAGTTAATCCCAAAAGTCCTTGCGATCATCTTCTACCATCCTAAAGAAATAAGGTTACGTACTCATAACCAAACATACATGATCAAACAGATGTGGATAGCGTTCTTTCATAGCATCCTCCGGTTCCTATGTGGCCTTTTCCACATTATGATTAGTCCACAACACTTTAACCAACGTAGTCTCACCGTTCCTAGTCCTGCGTGTTTTCCGGTCTAAGATTTCTTTAGGTACCTCAACATAGGTAAGTGCCTCGTCTAACTCGATCGTCTCGGCCTCAAGTATATGTGTCGGATAGCAGACATACTTCCTGAATTGGGACACATGAAACTCGTTGTGAATTCTATCCAGTGCTGGCGAAAGTGCCAAACGGTAAGCCACTTCCCCGACTCTATCTAAAATCTCATATGGGAAGATAAATTTCGGACTTAACTTGCCTCTCTTCCCAAAATGCATCACGCCCCGCATAGGTGACACTTTCAAATGTACCTTGTCACTTACTTGGAACTCGATGTCACGAGGATGTAAGTCCGCATAACTCTTCTGTCGATCCTGCGTTGCTTTCATTTTCTGCCAAATCAGATGTACCTGCTTAATCATATCCTGCACCAACTGAGGCCCCAAACCACTACCTCAGAACTATCATCTCAACATACCGGACTCCTGCACTTCGTCCCATACAACGCCTCGAATGGTGTCATGCCAATACTCATGTGATAGCTGTTGTTGTAAGAGAACTCAATTAAATCAAGGCGGTCTTCCCGCGAACCCCCAAATTCCATCACACAAGCTCTCAACATATCTTCCAGAGTCTTAATAGTCCACTCCGTCTGACCATCAGTAGCTGGATCAAATGTTGTACTCATTTTCAGTGTAATTCCCATCAATTCTTGCAACTCGCGCCAAAATCGCGAAATAAATCTCTCATCTCGATCCGAAACAATATTTTGTGGCACACCATGGAGCTTCACTACGTTCCTCTTATACGCCAATTCCAAATCGATCTTACTCCAAGTATCTTTCACCGGAATAAAATGAGTTGACTTGGTCAGTCGATCAAAGATCACCCAAATCATATTGTTTCCCTTCTGTGATTTCGGCAACCCAACAATGAAATCCATCGAAATCGACTCTCACTTCCATATCGGTATGTCTAATGACTGAATCTTACCTTATGCTCGTTGTTTCTCCCCTTTGACTCTTTGATACGTCAAACATTGAGCCATGAAATCTACCACTTCCTTCTTTATCCCCGGCCACCAAAAAGTCTTATTCAAATACTTGTACAACTTGTCTCCACCCGCATGGATAGAATACGAAGTACAATGAGCCTCGGTCAAAATCAACCTCTTCAATTCATTGTCATTAGGAACACACCACCGACCATCGAACCGGACACTCCTGTTTTCATGAATGGTAAATCTCGAGGTAGTACCCTTTTCTATAATCTTTTTCCACTCTCGAATCTTTGGGTCATCTAACTGCTTCGTCCGAATCTCATCATAAATCCCAGGCTCCACGGTCAAGTCACTAATAGTATTCCCCTTCCAGATTATGCATATACCTATATTTCTCACTCCTTCTTTCATTTTCATCAGTGACACTACGTTACACAAGGAATGTATACTCTTCCTACTTAAGGCATCGGCTACAACATTAGCCTTCCCCTCATGGTAGATGATTTCCATATCGTAATCACCCATCAACTCCATCCTCCTCCTCTGACGCATATTTAAATCTCGCTGAATGAACACATACTTCAGCTCTTATATCTGAAAACACCTTAAAGGTCGCCCCATATAAACAGTGTCACCAAATCTTCAAAGCAAATATAACGGCGCCCAACTCCAAATCGTGAGTAGGATAGCTCTTTTCGTGCAACTTCAACTGTGTCGAAGCATAGGTGATCACTCTTCCATTTTGCATAAGGACACAACCTAGCCCACACTTCGAGGTATCAGTATATACCTCAAAATTCTCACTCCCTTACGGCAGAGATCAGATAGGAGCCGAAGTCAAACGCTTTTTAAGGTTTGGAACGCTTACTCACAACTCTCATCCCAACGAAACTTATTATCTTTTCTCATCAAAGTTGTCATCGGTCTCGCGATCTTAGAAAAGTCCTTCAAGAACCGTCGATAATAGCCTGCCAAACCTAAGAAACTCCGAAGTTCAGCCACATTTTTTGGTGTTACCCAATTTGACACGGCCTCAATCTTACTAAGGTCCACAACAACACCCTCTTTAGAAATCACGTGGCCCAGAAAAGCCACTTTCTCTAGCCAAAACTCACACTTCGATAACTTGGCATAAAGTTGGTTATCTCGCAGAGTCTGCAAAACAATCCTCAAATGCTCCGCGTGCTCCTCCTTATTCTTCGAGTAATACAAGATATCATCAATGAAAACCACCACAAATCGATCCAAGTACTGACTAAAGACCCTGTTCATAAAATATATGTGCATTAGTCAATCTGAATGACATCACCACAAACTCATAATGTCCATATCTCGATCGAAAAGCCGTCTTAGGTATGTCACTGTCCCGAATCCTCAATTGACGGTATCCTAATCTCAAGTCTATCTTTGAGAACACCCCAGTTCCAGTCAACTAATCAAAAAGGTCATCAATCCTCGGCAAAGGATACTCATTCTTCACCGTCACATGGTTCAGCTCTCTATAGTCAATGCACAGTCTCGAACTCCCATCCTTCTTCTTAACGAGCAGTACCGGCGTGCCCCACAGTGACACACTAGGTCGAATGTACCCCTTGTCCAGTAGCTCACTCAACTGCTTCTTCAACTCTTCTAACTCCTTCGGTCCCATCCGGTACGGAGCCTTAGGTAGGTCCCGTCCACGGTTTCAACTCAACACTGAAATCAATGTCTCTCTTCGGCGGTAACCCTGAAATCTCATCTGGAAATACATCAAGGAACTCATCCACTATCGGAATACTAGCTGCAAAAGGCTCTTCCACCCGAGTATCCCGGACGTGGCACAAGATCATAGGACACCCTTCCCTCAAATACGACTTTAAGGTCACAGCTGCAACAATCTTTACCTTTGGTCTCACTACGAAACCTCGGTAAGACACTCTAACTCCCATAGGTCCTTTTAACGACAACTTTTTATAATGGCAATCTATATATTGTCTTACACTTTCCTACCAATCCATCTTGACTATGACCTCAAATCCTTCTAAAGAAAACTAAAATAAATCAATAGGAAAATCTACCCCTCCGACAACCATCGACACAAACCTAAACAACTTATTATCACAATGTACAACCTCACCCGACGGTATAAAGACTTCATTCTTAACAGACTCAAACACCCCAAACCCAAAGTTAAAGCATGACTCTTAGACACAAATGAATGAGATGCACCCGAATCAAATAATACAAAAGTGGATCGATCATTGAACATAAATGTACCGGTAACAACTTGTGCATCGTTCAGCGCCATCTGCTTGTCCATCATGAACAATTTACCGCTTCTCTTTTGACCATCCTGAACCGTTCTAGCCGAAACAGTCGACTTCGCAATTGAACTCTGATTGCCATTATTGTTCTGGCGCTGATATGATCCACCTCCGCCGTTGGAATTGCTTTGGTTGCCCTGGTTGTTACACGAACCCGTCATCCGATTGCTAGCCATACTCTGCGACCGGAAAGAGTTGCTCAGATGAGCTCACTGGTATCCTCCCATATTGCCACTGGTGAACTCAAACCTCTTGTGGCCCGTTCCGCTACAGTTGTAACAGGTCAATCCAGAACTATTGTTGTAACTGCGAGCCTTCTTACCGCTGTACTGCGACCCACCACCATAGCTAGAACCTCTAGAATAGGATTTGTTACGGTTGTAGTTACCCCGCATAGAGTTGGAGTAACCACCACCGTCACTCTAAACTATAAGCTTATCATTTCCCCTCTTTCTCGGCATCCTGAAACATCTTGGCCAATTGTTCTGCGCTGCGAGTCCTCTCGTAAACCTCCTCTAAATCGGTGTTCAACCCAACCGGTAACCTTTGGAGAATCTTCGGGGTCAATCCCTTCTCGAACCTCAGAGCCAACACCTTTTGGCTAAGTTCCATCTCCTCCTTAACATATGATGACAACTCGCTGAATTTCATGTAGTACTCTGATACAGTCATCTCGGCAGTCATAACAAAAGAGTCAAATTCAGCTCTCAACTGCGACTGAACGCGCTCGGGGACGAATTTATTTCGTAGCTCTTTACTAAATTCAGACCAAGGAGTAGCATCAAGTCCCTCATCTCGGTAATATGCCCGCATGGCATGGTGCTCATTGTGCCACCACAACCCAGCCTAATCATTCAGATAGAAAGCGGCCTGATCAGTCTTTAGGTTGTCGGGGCAGTTGAGAATATCGAAAATATTCTCCCTCCCGCGGATCCAATTTCCCAACTTGTTGGGCGGCTTAGTACACCCATATTTCAACGGACGATGCTGAGCAATAGAGGAACTGAGGGTATTCGAATCCATCACTACCTCCTTGGCTTAGCCTCATTCCAAAGTGCCTCATTCAACGACTCATTCTGTTCTAGCATCCTTACGATCTCATCGATCGTCACCTCACTAGCCCTCAGCTCGATAATTGATCTATTTGGCGGCATTTTTGAGCTTTAAGAGTAAGACAAATGTAAGCATATAGCCTACGGCTCAAATAAACATACGCCTGCCAACAGAGACACTCGGTCGAGTGACAGGGAAACACTCGGCCGAGTCACGACCACTCGGTCGAGTACGAAACTCTCCGTACTCGATCGAGTGTTCAAAATCCAGAATTGAAATAAAATCTACATAAAAAGGCACTCGGTCGAGCCACTCAGGTACTCAGCCGAGTTCAAACCACTCGATAGAGTCACTACAATACTCGATCGAGTACATCTACTCTAGAACTCAACCTAAAATCTCTTGAAAATACACTCGATCGAGTAAACAGACGCATGACCGAGTACGTATCACACGATCGAGTACCCTCAGTACTCGTTCGAGTGTTTCGACTCTAGTAGCTGGCAGAATCGACACTAAAATGGCACCTGGTTATAAATAGACCATCAAAGAACATTTATTAAAAAACATAAAGTTTCATCGGTTACAACTAGATCCCAAAATACTATCATAATCCAAATGAAAAGTATAGCAACTGAATAACAAAATCTAAAGTCTCAGCAGAAGCTAATCAACAACTCAGCCAGGTGATTCCCATCCACGTCCCCATGCAATGCTCAAAGAAGGTCACCTGCTAAAGACACTGCTCACCATTCGCCAGCAATATCGAATGGATCACAGCAGAACCAAAAGAAACAAACACAACCACCACAGTCATTACATCATAAAGACAATCACCATCAATAACGTAAATAATCACAATCATCTCAATCAACCCCCAAACACCCAAGCCATCAACATGGATTACCCATCGCAACGGATAATCCGCACCGGCAATGGGAGACCGCAACCTAGCCACTAAAATCCCCGCTCATCATAACGAGCGTAACCCAAATCATTAATGTGCACATCCCCCTTGTGATGGGAGTCACAAGGGGCAATTCATGGGGGTGAAGCCCATCTCCCAACAATGGCCACACAATCACAATCATAACCACAACATCGTATTATCTCAACATCATCGATATCAATCATCACAATAATTCCTATCATACAACATAACAACAATGATGGTAACTGAGTAGGGAAACCCTACCTCGATAACAATCTGATCTATCACATAGTGAACAGCTAAAAATGCTCATCTACGAAATCTCCACCTAAAACAATAATAATCACTATTACTATAACTATTATCATCATCCCCACAAATCCCTAATTCAAATCTGATCTAAGGTTTAACAACTGATTAAATGAATAATAACAAAAGAAATGAGACTTACTACGCGCAAGAATGTGCAAGCGAGGGAATTCGATGATCGTTTAAGCAAAAACCTTGCTTAGAAGGTGATTGGAGTGATTAGGGAGAGTGATTAGGAGTATATTAGATTTTCTGAAATGATTATGCCGAATGAACTTATTTATAATACCTCCTTAATCACTCTAATCAAACCGCTCAGATTCAGCTAAACAGACTAGCACTCGGTCGAGTACACACAACACTCGACCGAGTGCAGCCCACTCGGTCGAGTACATCAAGTACTCGCCCAAGTGCTCGCACTTCAGCAGCCAACTAACACTTCCCCAATACTGTACTCGGTTGAGTGTACTATACTCGACCGAGTACACATACACAGAAATACGGAGTATTACAACGTCGTCTTCGTCGGTGTTGGTACTGTATTAGGCCCGCCATTCTTGATGCTGCGCTGGACGATTTTACAGCAAGTTTAATCGCACTCACCTAACCAAAAACTATTTGTAAACTCAACTAATGTAGTATCGGAAGTTAGGGTCGATCATAAAGATTGAGTTAATTATTACTTAGCCTGTTTTAAGTCTAAGTTTAATTAAGTAAGAAAGGATAAGATGATAAATTAAACTAAGATAAGATGAGACGCAAAAACAAACTAAGTGTAATAGATTTAACCAAATAAATGGGGACTAAGGTCTTTGGGTTCACTTGTGCGAACCAAGGTAATTGTAAGCTTTATCATTTCGGTTCCCGAGATAGTGCATCAAAACTAGACCTGAAAAATCGGGTCAACGGGTCGGGTACGGATCAGGTCAGTTTAGGTTCGGTCATTTCGGGTCTGTCATACATTTTGGATCGGGTTGAGTCGAATCAAATCATTTTGGGTTTCGGGTAATTACGGATGACCTATTGGCGGGTCATTTCGTGTCGGGTCACTTTCGGATATAGGTCATTTTAGGTTGAGTCACTTTCGAATTCATTGCTAAACACTTTAGTTAGTGAAATTTTGATTAACAAATACTATTTTACAAATATAACGATTTATTAGGGATGATTATAACCAATGAAACTTTATTTTTATTTATGTATAATATTAATATGACTTAGTCCTTATCGTTTCAGATCATCTTGAGACATTTCAAGGTATTTTGGATCTAATTATATGACTGTGGACCAAGCCACCCGCACCGCGCGCGTTTTGAAAATTGTTTTTGTTAAAGCGACGACACTTATCCCCACGGAACTTTGCGAACAAAGCACGCCATGGGTTTTAACCGATTTGAAAGGCTTCGAAACCGGTGAAAGGTTGAACAAGCATACATTTGTGGAGTCGCCACTAATTTTTGTGGAAAATTCGAACCGTTCGAATACTTCATGTAATGTTAAGAAACAAAGTAGTGACATGAACACCAAGAACTCGTCACCTTAAGCATTCTATGTTTATAATGAATCTCGTAAGCCCGCGAACACGGATGTTCACAGAGATTCCAAGTAAGGGGTGAGGGTACGTATTAGGAAGCTCTTTAATCGAACATCAAATCTCGCCCGCCTAAATAGCGGCCTCTACTAATGATTGGGAACATCGTTTAATACTCGATATATTGTTTATTATATGCATGGTATGCAACATCCAATAAATTAATATGTGAAATTATATTACTATGTCGGTGGATTAGACAAGTAAGGATTAACGGTCAAATCGAGAATTTACATTCATTACATATAATACATGACGTAAAGTACAAGAGAAACACAAGTATAGCGTATTTACGTCATAAGGATGCCAAAAGACGGGATTTGAGAAAATAAAAGAAATAAAATAAAATAACATAATAAAATAAAATAAAACAAATCGAAATATGTAATAATCAGATGGTATTAGCATATATTAGTCGATCACAGGTAAACAATACAAATTAAATCAGGCGATCAGATATCAGAGGCAAAAGATAACCTAGAACAGGCGTAGCAAGTGATGCGCCCTCTTAAAGAGGCGCATCCAATGTTGCGTCTATTCTCGAGTTGGATTCTGGCTGTGAAAGTCAGAATCGCAAATCGTTACGTTCATTGGGTGAATTTAATCGTTCAATTACTACTACGACTCAAAGTAAGTGATTAATGAATTTAGCATATGAAAATATGTACAAGACCCCTAAATGTGGATTACAAATGATACAAGTCAGGTTTAAAGGTGAAAACCGATTAAGAAACTCAAATTATATGAATTACGAGTTAAAGCTAAACAAGAACGAATTAAAACTAAAGAATAAAGATTAAAAGAATGAAAATAAAGCCAATCAATTTTGATGACGAGAACCAATCAATATTAATTATCAATGATTTAAGTCGAAAAAGATTAAATAAAATAATATTTAGAAAACATAATTTAAAAGGAATGAACGTAAATAGAAAGAAAAACAAGAAAAAAATAAAACAATGTACGAAACCAGAAAAGACTCGAGGAGGAAGAAGAAGGAACCAGAGGATAAGCAGCCTCTTGAAGAGGCGCAGCAAGTGCTGCGTCAGTTCCAGAAGGCGCATCCTCTGATGCGTTCCTTCTCCAGTGATGTCATGTCGCTATAACACCAAAAATAACTACCTAAAACAATTAACTATGTAGCTAATGGCAGTAGGGTCGATCTCCACAGGGAGGTAACTATTGTCTAAATTAAAATTTGTCTAGGTTACAAATCGGGGGTTTAATATTGGTCTTCTAAACTAAAAGATTAAAAGAAAGAGAAATTAAGTAAGAGAAATAAGCTGTAAAACGGTATAACAATCAAGAGAGGGGAATATGTCAGGATTTCGGTCCACTACGGTGTCATGCATTCACGGGTGAAAACGGTTCGGTCAACGTGCTGCTAGAAAGAGCGTGGTCGTCGCCTTTCGGTCCTTGAACCACGATTATACCCTCTCGGTCTCTAATCGCTCTAGGGTTTCCTAATTGACTTTCGCCCTAATTAGGTATTACCTATCGAATCTATGCAAGCCTACCCTACCAATCTTTCGATCTAG
>JAOWBH010158762.1:0-11476 GCA_028566215.1 Silene coronaria | reverse complement strand
AAATATGAGCAATATTTTATCTAATAACACACGTTCGAGCTGCTCACGAGCTTTTCGAGCCGAGTCAGCGTTTGCTCGGCTTGGCTCGTTAAGCTCTCGAGCCGATCCCGAGCCCGAGCCGAGCTCCCTCGAGCCGAGCTTTGACCGAGCCGATCTCAAGTTGCTCGCGAGCTGTCTCGTCTCATTAACAGCCCTAGTAGGTACTAGGTAGTAGAATATATTAGGTACTCAATTTTAGAATATTACAATCATATGAAATATTCTAATACTAATATTTATGAGAGTATACTACTATTAAATAAATAATCTAATGTAAATATAGTTAAATCGAACTTCCTTGGTATCATCATGATGTCGATAGTTTAGTTGATAAAGTCGTGAAAGATTTGCAAGTTACAATCGTACTTCATATGAAGCCCATTTTCTCATTGGTCTATTTCGAATGGGCCAAATCTGGATGAATATATTTAAAGCCCGTATTCTTGTTGGTTTATTTATAGTGGGATAAGGCTAGATGAATACGGACCATATTTGAAGCCCATCCAAAATTTAATAGATGAAGGTGTTATAAGTAGGGCTGTGCGGTGGGTTGGGCTGGGCTGGGCGTGGGCTGGGCTAACGATTTGTGGCCCATGTCCAACAGTAAGTAGGGGCGGGCTGGGTTGCATATTCTCTGGTCCGGGAGTCCATATAGTGTTTTTACAATATTTTACCGGGCCAACCCAGGCTGGGCCGAAAATCTCTGGCACTGACCCGACTCGGGTAGACAGGCGGCTGGGCTGGTTGGGCTGGAAAATGTCGGTCCACGAGTGCGGGCAGGGCCGGGCTGGCCCGCACCATTTAACAGCCCATGTTATAAGCCCTCTTGTAATTCTACCCAAGCCTTTTACTTCACCTAAAACCATTTTACATAAATATTATTGAAATATTAGATAATTATTTACCTAGTTTTCACTACTAAAATAAATTTCACCAACCACCACGTTTTATAATTACGATATTAACGTCTTTCGTTACATGGGTTTACAATATAATACTGTAAAACCATTTCACATGAGATTTATTCATGGCTAAAAGTAAACAAATCCAAACATCATAAGTAATTGTTACTTTTGTGTATTCAAATTGAAATAATGTTGTCAAATTTAAAGATCATAACATATCACGCTTGAAGACTCGTTTTAATGTTGAAGATATTACCAACAAAAAGGGAGTAAGTAATCTATTTTAAACATTTTTTGTTTTGTTAGAGTTCAGAATTGATTTACAATTTCGATGTAAATATTTGAATTAGACAAATTAAATTAAGTAATCCATTCATTTTACACATTGACACTATTATAAGTATAGACGTAAAGTGGTTACTCCCAAAGAGTGACTACACCTCTACAACAAAACACAAGCTAGTGGATAACTGTTTTTTTTAACGAGGCATAAAGTTACGAAAATCAAAATCGCTACTTGAAGTAGCCGCCGACCTCCATACTAGAGCACTCAACTGCACATCGTGTTTTGTTTTTTTAAAAGGAAAAGAAAAAAAGAACTTCGTAACGATTTGAATCCGTATGATACAAATGGGTAACGGCGTAACGCGCGGCACCAAGGGTGCTAGACTGCTAGTACAACCTTACGGGTAAAGATTTTGCGGTTAATGAATTTGTTTATTTTAATTACGGTTAGTAAAACTGTTTTAACTAATTAAAATATTTATCTCCGACTCAACAACAAATTAACTTTTTTACTCGTATTATTTTGTGAAAAGTATTTTAATTAAAAGTAGAAAATAACAGAGAATTACTCCGTAATACCTCGCTCACTCACGAAAGCGCACACACTCTCTCTCCACCGTACTATCACGGCGGCGTACACGACGGTCCTTCGGCGGCGACACCATTGACGCTCTTCTTCAAAATGACTGTAGACGACGATAATTCGATATACGTAGGTGGACTTCCTTACGATTGCACAGAATCTCAAGTTCGTCGCGTTTTCGAATTATACGGCTCCGTTCTCGCTGTCAAGGTTTCTCTCTCCTCTTTTTTTCGATTATTTGTAGTTTCGACGTCAATGCGAAGTAATTTGATGATGATTTAGGGTTTTGTTTGATTTCTTATGGTTGAATGCTCGATTTTTTTGTCAATTTTGGTGGTTAATGTATTACTAATTTGTTCTTGTATATTATGATTGTTTAATTCGATGATTAGGAGCACATTTCTGAAGAACATTGTTTATTGCGTAGTAATTCGGTGATGATTTAGGGTTTTGTCTGATTTCTTATGGTTGAATGCTCGATTTTTTGTCAGTTTTGGTGGTTAATGTATTAATAATTTGTTCATGTATATGATGATTGTTTAATTCGATGATTTGGAGCACATTTCTGAAGAACATTGTTTATTGCTAAGTAATTTGGTGATTTAGGGTTTTGTTTGATTTGTTATGGTTGAATGCTCGATTTTTTGTCAATTTTAGTGGTTAATGTATTACTAATTTGTTCATGTATACGATGATTGATTAATTCGATGATTTGGAGTTCGTTTATGTCATTTATGAAGAATAATGTTGATTGTGAAGTAATTTGGTGATGATTTAGGGTTTTGTTTGATTTCTTATGGTTGGATTCTCGATATTTTGTTAATTTTGTGTTTGATGTATTGCTAATTTGTACATCTATCATGATTGTTTAATTTGCGGCTTTGGAGCTCATTTCCGTAGAATAATGTTGATTATGAGTCATGCTTATGTGATTCAGGAAGGTTATAGGCTAGTAGTATACTTACAATGAGGAGAAGTTATAGGAGTAGTTAGTAAGGAATGTGCAACGCGAGGATTTACTAGTTTAGACGGTTCAGCGAAGTAATTCGTTGACGAGTTAGGGTTTTGTAGGATTTCTTATGGCTTAAAGCTCTCGTTTGTGATAAAACGATTAGGTTTGGCTATATGGTTTAATTGAGGTTTTTGATGTAAAATTAACCACTTTGGAGCTTAATATTTGAAAAACTTTATCTGACTATTTGTGATTAGTATTTTGTAGGATTTCTTATGGTTGAAGCTCAGCTACATGTTGATTTTGTTTTTAATGTACTACTAATTTGTTTACGTATAATTATGAAATGATTTAGGTTTGACTACATTGTTTAATCTGAGGTTTTTAATGTACATTTTGCTACTTTCGAGTTCGTAGCTAAAACCACTATTGATGGTATAGTAATTTGCAGAATTTCTAATGGTTGAAAGCTCGGTGTTATGTATGTGCTCGAGGGGTGGTTAGAGGCACTAGGTTTTTTTTTTTTTTTTTATGTACTACTTATTTGTGCATGCATTATGATGGCATGCTTTAGTTTGGCTATATTGTTTGATTTGCGGCTTTGGTGCTCATTTTGAAGAATACTGTAGAGTTGATTTGTACCTGTGTGATTAATTAAGGGTTTACGCTAGTAGTGAATTGTGTAATTTGGAGAACTCATGGGAATTTTTAGTATTCTTAGTATGGAATCTGCAGTGCGAGGGTTTGAAGGTACGATAAGAGAATTTATGGGGTCCAGTCACTAATGCAGCAGAGTAACTTGCGTATAAAACAAAAAATGAAAAAGTTCAGATTTTTCATTGCTCAGGGGGATGATAGCCTTTGGTAGCCCCCTCGTTCGTCACTGGGAATGTGGCTGCAATGAGATTTGGTATATTTGATTTTGAACATTGTGTAATCTGTAGTGTATAGATTTAGAAACGATGAAGTTGGGATTTTATTTGTCTGTTCTGATGAGAGGTAGAATTAGTAGAGAAAGAAGCCAGTTAGCTCAATGTACGTGCTAGAGAGTTGATTAGAGGCACTAGGGCAATGTTTGGTACTTTGGCAATGTTTAATGTGATGCCAATGTGCTGTTGGAGTTAAGGAAGATGCTAAGCCTTTGCTTTGGAGGGGATTGGGAAGGGGAAAATGGCTTAGTGGTTTGCAGCAAAATAGTGATCACTTGTATGGGAGAGGTTCATAGTCACTTAGGCCATATGAGCATTTATGATAGTCCTTCAAAATGTTAGGTTAAGAGACGATATTGCAATCTAGCGCTGTTTTTCCTAGATGTACTAGTCCTGATGAATTAATTTATTTTCTAAATGTGGGTGTCACTTTTATGGTATGTTGCAATTTTGGAGGCGTTTGATGCTATATACCTTGATAGTTTTCAATGTTGATATGATGATTCTAATGATTGTAAACACTATCATATTTGTTGAATAGATAATAAATGCTCGCGACGTAGGAGGAAAATGCTATGGATTTGTTACTTTCACAAACCCTCGATCCTCAGTGGAGGCCATCAGTGAAATGGATGGCAAGGTACTTTATTCTCCCAAGTTATGGGTTGCATAGTCTATATAAGTGAACATGTTTCCATTATCACATCTTTTTTTTTCATTATGTTTTTCCTGCCTCATTCAGTCATTTGTTGTTATGTATGTCTCCTTTTAGACAATTGGTGGTCGAGTTGTGCGAGTAAATGAAGTGAAGTCAAGAGTTGCAGGGGGGAGATCTATGCAAGGTCGTGAAGGTCTTCGAAACAATTGGCGGGACCATGATAGTGATGGGGGCAGAAGTAGAGGAAGGGAGAAGGCATATGGCAGGGATAGGCAACATGATATTTCTCAGGAGATTGGAGAAAGTCAAAGATGGCGTGATCGTTCTCGTGATCGTCATCACTCTAGAGACAACATTCAAGGAAGAGATCGAGATCAAAGCAGGGACATACAAAATTGGGAGCATCCGAGTAGCAGGAAACATGACCGAGAATCAGATAGAGATTATGATTTAGATGCTAGTAATGATCACTCTAGAAACAACTTTCAAGGAAGAGATCGAGATCAACACAGGGACACGCAGAATTGGGAAAATCAGAGTAGCGGGAAACATGACCGAGAATCAGATAGAGATTATGATTTAGATGCTAGTAATGATCACTCTAGAGACAACTTGCAAGTAAGAGATCGAGATCAACACAGGGACGTGCAGAATCTGGAAAATCAGAGTAGCAGGAAACATGACCGAGAATCAGATAGAGAGTATGATTTAGATGCTACTAACGATACACAGCTAGATAGAGTTGTTGAGCATGATAGATGGGGTCAGAAGGACAAAGATCACCAGACAAAGAGAAAACATAGGTAAAAGATCTTGTAAAATAACATCCTTCCTCTTTGTATGATTCTTATTTGTCCTTTTTGGAATATTATATTGTAAGAATGAAATATGCATACTTTTATTTGCTTACTAGGCCGAACTTCAGGTGTCCTTGTCATGCAAGACTAATGTGAAATGACAATTTTTTAAGGTGAAAAATAAGATTGGCATTGGTATTAATTACGGAGTATGTCCTTGCAAATGCTCATAATTCTGTTGGCAATCTGGCATGCCAAACTGTTTTCCTTGATGTTCATTCCTCTTATCCCATATTTCTTCTATTTATACCCGACTTTAGCATATCACATTCTTAGTTGATTTTTACGGTGTCTCTATGGTATTTCACTATTTTGCAAGGCATTTATTTCTTCGTAAAAGTGTCCCGAGCATGGGGTTTTGGATACATTGGAAACTTTTATGACTGCTGTTTTGTTTACCCTTGGCAGCTCCTGTAATCTTTAATCGTTGTGCTATGGCAGCTCCATGCTTGTTTTAACCCTTCTGTAATTTTTAATCATTTTGCTATGATCAGAGCATGTATACCCTTCATGGCGTTTTGAAAGATAAGAACTTGGGATATGTTTTTGATAGTATATTATTCCTTCTAGGCTTCTATTTTCCTTGCTTAGTTAGTTCATAAATACCCTCCATTTTCCATACGGGTTGACCGCCCACCCTTTCGTTGTAAAATGACCTTTTTGATCTATTTTATTTTGTCAATACTCCGGTTGCTCTTCGGCCCGCCATTTTTTAGTTTGTGTTCAATAATTTTTTTTTTTAGAATTTTTATATTTCATTTTATCATTTGGCCCACTTGGACCTATACACTCACTTGTACTGTACTATTTTTCTTGAATGTCGTGCCATTGTTGTAAATGGAAAGTCTGTGTGAATTGAAGTTGAGTACAAATTTCTGTTAGCAAAGGTAAGGTGACTTGGTTTTTGTTTTGTTTTCTGTTGTGATTTACAGTTCTAGCTATGATCGACCGAGCAGAGAGCATTCATCAGAATCAGGTGCTTATTACCATCAAGTAAGCTTACTTACAACCTTAGTGGTGGTCATGTATATGAGTAATTTGTTAATCTAGTAATTTTCAGCACTTTTCTACTGTATTTTTCTGTTCTGCTATTAGGAGGAGCAATTGGATTCATTGCTAAAAACACGGGATGAGCTTCATAAGGAGGTTAGTGTTCTACTTGCAAATTTTTGACTAATAAAATCTCCAAATATCTGGAGTTCAATTATTATTTTGTTGCTGGCATGTGGATTCTTAATCCCAGTCTTACACAAATATTACTTCTGCTGTAACTGGTGACTGGTCCAGTGAAAGTGTCTAGGATATTAATACAATTAGAAAGCTTTATATATTAGTACAATTAGCAAGCTTTATATGTGTTTTCTTACCTTCTTAAAAAAAAAACTTTATATGTACCTTTTGCTGGTTGCTATATTTCAGAATTTAAAAGCAAAGTGGTACTTCAAATTTCCGTTCTATAGTCTATATGGCCTCCATTTCTGGACTTTACTAGGTCCTTCTCTCCCTCTGTATCTCTTCAGATTGTGTTTCATAGATATTTTTATCTACTGTAAGGGATAGGAGAGAACTTGTATACAGTGAAGCTAAAGACTTAACTATTTTTTTTGGTTTGGGTTATTATTACATAAAGCTAAACAAAATGACTCCGAAAAAACCACATTTTTTTTTTCAATGTGAAGTAATAGTAATTCGACCCAATTTTATCCCATTTAAAGGTCATCCGGAAACACTGAGTTGCGTAAGTTTGTTGCATAACATTTTTTGGTGGGTAACACCGAGGAGAGTTTGCATTTGTTGGATTTGCCTGACCTTTCCATTTGGAGAAACACTCGGTTAAAGTTGTAAGGAAGCATAGTCTTAAGACTTATTTGGATTGGATGAGGGGATGGAGGGATAAAAAATCCCTTGTTTGGATTACAAATGGGGTAGGAGGGATTTGGAGGGATCCATTTTCCCTCCTCCAGGCCTAATCCAAATTCCTCCAACAAAGGAGAGATTTGGAGGCAAAACTCGTTTCCTCCATTCCCCTCCCCTTCCTAGTTCCTCCCTTTCCCTGTACTTTTTCTACCCAAACACACTCTAGAAGGAAATTAAGAAAAGGAATATTTTATTGGTTTGAGTGTAGAATAACGTGGAACTCTTGACTGAACCGATGAATTTATCTTGTGGACCATATCATTCAGAGGGGAAATAATAAATGGTATAACTGTCAAGTGATGAGGGCAAGTTTCCTGTATATCATCTTCAAGAGAGTAAACTAATTAGTACAGGGGTTATATGCTCTCTATTCTTAGTTTTCTTACTCCTATTTTGCACTCCCGCATATTAATTTGAGCTAATCAGTCACGTGTCAGTGTTGTGCTCGATTTTGCCATGTCAGGCACGTGTTGTGTTATGTCGGCCTAGAGTCAGGTTAGATATGCGACACGGTGGCTAAGTGTCAAAGTAGCATAGTTCTTAGCCCATGTCAACATTGATGGCCTCTTTTATTGGTTGCTCATCACTCTCTTATTATTGTTTCTATTTGAGGGTGAAATCAATACTAAATCGGGTAATACATTGAATTTATTTCTCCATAGCTCCCCTCTATTTCTAGTACTTGAATACACTCGTTGACTGTTCCTAAAGTTTTTTCCTTTGTGTGCATATGTTTAATACCCAACTGTTGCACGGGTTTACTGAGGGGTCACTATGGTAGCTCACTACCAAGTATACTCCTAGGAGCTAGGAGGTTACTCGCATGGGATTGGCACACAAGTGAGGATCCTCTACGGTATCCCATGTTGTGTACCATGAAGATAAGCGGAATGATGCATCCGGATCGGATGTGTTGCCTCTGTGGCTTCTTGACAATCAAGTCGGTCACGAGGGAGCTAGGCGTACACCAACAAAATGACTCTAGGTCTTCTCCCCCATCGTATCTCGTCCCTGCCCTTTCCATTTCATAAGGATCCTTGTCCCTGGATTGGACATTCAAAGGTGGGTAATGGCGAGATGTCGATCCATACTCCCACGGACTTCCCTTGTTGTTGCGGTTCTCCACTTCAAAATCATCCCTTGGATGAGGGTAGCAATCATCGTCCATGAAACTTGATTGAGCAATGTCAACCATGTCACCAATGGGCGTGACATTGCTGCCCACTGAAGAAACACCACTCCCTTCTAATAAGCGGTTGTGAGTGATGGTTTTCCCTCTTCTTGCGTGAGGATTCAGCCCCACCCAATCATCGTTGAAATCATCCATCAACTCCTCAACCATTCTCAATTCTCATCCCCCTTGTATAAGACCAAGTGTGGGGATAAGTGAATTGTGGGGGCAATTTGACAGTAAGTGATGGCAATCGCAAAGCAAACAACCTGCATCTATCATTACTTGGTTTATGTTGTCAAAGGGGTCTTCTTGATTAACCCTTTTGAGAATAAACCCAGGCGTGCCCTCATGTGGCCGAACTATTTGCCAACGACCCCTCTTTTCCCGTTTCTGGTTCACGAACTTCCCAATCGATACTACTTCCCGAACCTTCCATACTGTTTACTGCGTAATACCGAGCGAACCCGCTCAGATACCACTTGTCAATAACATTTTTTTTTCTTATAAATATTTGTTGACAATGAAGCACCAATCAAGGACAAGTGTGACATTACTTATTTCTAAGGCGGACACTCCGTGTAATACTTGGATTGGAGTTCATCAAGGCATGTGTTTACTCTCACTATCCATGGATGGGTATAGACAACGAGTTCGCGGCCTTCATGAGGCGTGACATGTTGCTCTGAATATCCGGTTTCTTTCACCTATTCTGCATATCTAGTCTCCTATTTTGCCTGTTTAATACTCTGCATATCTTGTTTCTTTTACCTATTTTGCATTTTGTGGTTCTGGTCCAAATTATCCTAAGCACTACTTGACACTAATCTCCTGTTATCAGAAATACGACATGGAACAGAACTTACAAGAGAAGAAACAGTTGATCATTGATTTGCAGAAAAGATCCTTGGTAATCATCATTTAATTGAGGAACTTTGTTCTATTCTAGCACCTATTCCACCAAGTGCTTCTTTGGTTTAGTGTCCTGGGAACTCTTATTTGTTTGCAGAAATTGGAAGATGCGTTGACATCGGCTAAGAAGCTGTCTTCAATGCATCAGTTGCAGTTGACTAAGGTATGTAGTCTGTTAGATTCCTCAACTTTAAGTATGAACTTTGTCCCTTATAAGCGCTCCGAATTTTATTATTTGCAATTTTGTGCAGCTGTACAAGTGCTTCCAACAAGTGAAGGATTATGGCGAAAAACTGAAAAGTTCTGAGAAGGAACTTCAGGCCAGTATATTAATTAAATGTAGCTCAATTTACGTTTTATGAGATTTTGCATGCTAAATCACAGGTGTTCTGATTGGTGGTGATTCTTAACTCATAAAATGTCGGTGATAAATTTTTAAATCTGCTTTACCATCCACTAGTACGATTCTCATTGGGTAATATGGGTATTGGTTTCATACCTTCTACTTTTTACCCTTGACAAATATAAGCCTACTTGTTACTTACAAGGATGGAATAATGACGATAAGTAGAGTCAGTATTTTGCTTTTTTTTTTTTTTACAATTTTTTTTTTCCTTCGCGTGTTTCATTTTGCTAGGGTTATTCCAAAATAATTGACACCTTTCTAATTGTGTAGTAATCATTGAAGTTCGTATTTAAAAGACCGTGATGCATGTTTAGGCTCAACAAGCGTGCAGAGGTGCTCTTACTATGTGCTTCTATGCAAATGCAGGATCTTGTCGATTCAGTCAGTATGGAGATTGATCCAGGTTCTACCGGCGCTAGAGAGATATACCTTAGGAATCCCGAAGTTTGATTCTTGTAGTAAAAAAATACACCTTCATCTAGAATACTAT
Source organism: Silene coronaria (assembly GCA_028566215.1). NCBI lineage: Eukaryota > Viridiplantae > Streptophyta > Magnoliopsida > Caryophyllales > Caryophyllaceae > Silene > Silene coronaria. Next base: position 1,372 of record JAOWBH010158762.1, on the reverse strand, counting down.
CACGAGTATATTGCTCCGTAATATTTATTTTTGCATGAACTAAGAGAAATCTATTACACACTCTGCCCTTTTGCCCATTAGGTTTATTAGGTCTTTAGCTTCTCTGGGTCATTGATTTCATTATTGCAGTTTGTGAAGTTCCCTTTGGGGATTATTAGTGTGCTTTAAAATTAGTCTTTTGTGTAGAGAGAATTAAGTTATCTTATTTAAAAAAAAAAACAGTTATTTTGTCTTCTTTTTCTTTTGTATTAAGATGTCGAACAATGCGTCCTTACTGTGATCCTTGAACTTAGAAGTTAGAACGGCATCGCCAGAGCGTCCATCATCGCAATAAACTCAGAGACCGGAAGTTTTAGCTACAATGTGGTGAGTTCCATTATTATGCAACTATATAATCTGGCACTTGTTGTTGAACATGAATATCATATAGTTATGTACCAATGTATCTTCAGTTTGGGCAACATGTAGGATCACTCGGGTTATATAATGTGCACCAACTTCTTATCAGTACAAGGGTTATGCCTTATGGGCTGCATTTTGACAGGTATGGCCATTTGAGACTCCGTTTGAAATGCCTCTTGAGGTTAAGCTTCGATCTTTAATTTTGGTCGGATATCCGTTTGCTTTTGTTACTGTTATTTCACAAATAGTCAAATCATTATCGAAACTGCTAGTCAAGGATTGAAACAGTAATAGATTAGATGTTCTTACTTCTGTGAAAGGGAATTTTAAAGAGTGGGACTTAGACGGTGCTATCAGTGCAGCCATTCATTGATTTACTATTTACCAATTAATACATTAAATCAAATCCTGATTCATTGTAAGCCTCGAAATTCTTTTCTGTGAGACGGTTCTCAGGAGACTACATATGAGATTATGAGGGGGTAGAAGTGTAGAACCCAACCACTGGAATAAACTTCGCCATTATCACTCAGTGCTCAGGTATAGCCATGATTCGGTTCTGAACAATTTTGAGTGAAAAAATTAAATTTATTAGTGTGTCGATTTTGAGTGCCTGAGCGCGATTTCAAGTTAATAGCTGCTTACTAATCGAATGTTTGGGAACAAATGAAGAGTGATTACAAATGAGTAATTGGCTACAATAATTTTTTAACAAGCATGTGACATTAGACTAGTCCTGTCAAACGGGTCGGGCGGACCGGGTCATACGGGTCGGTCGAATATGGGTCAGGTCAAATGCGGGTTGGGTCATACGGGTCTCGGGTCGGATTAGGGTCAGAATACGGGTTGAACAATTGCTTCTAATGTCTTATTTTTTCCTATTTTTTAAATCAATTTTTTTTAAAACTAAAATATGTTTAAAATTAATATTTTAATCACATTTAGCGTATACATTAATTATATTGACATA
>JAOWBH010158761.1:0-20127 GCA_028566215.1 Silene coronaria | reverse complement strand
TTTTTTTTTTTTTTTTGTAAAAGAAAAACCCGAACTTGGGTTTACCTTGTATTACAAGAATCAAAATCAATCTAGTTTCTAATGCAAAGAGGCAACGAAGTAGACTTAACCTCTTAATAATTTTTGGATAGATGAAGTATTGCAATAAGTTATTGCAAAATTACAAAATACTATGTATAAGTTTACTATGAGGCTAGGATGATGTTGACTGATAGGGTTGTTAATGATCTAAGTCAGCTCAAGCCCTCAGAATCGGCTCGGTCAAAGTTCAGCTCGTGCATAATTTTTTTGTATAATTTTGTGTACTTTAATATTAATTTTTTAAAAATTATATGTTATTTAGCAATTTATAAGTGTATTATAATATAATAATTATTAATATTTTATAATCTTATTTGTTATTTAAAAAATATTTACATTTATTAAGATTTAAAAAGTGAGAAAGTGAAAATAATATAAAGATAAAACGAGCTCGAGCTTTATTTTTTCAGGTTCGACGAGCTTTGAGATGAGTCCGAGCTTGAGCTAACAATTTCGAGCCGAGTTTGAGCTCAAGCTCAGATCGGCTCATTTACAGCCCTATTCACTGAACACAACGAATGAAACTAGCTACTAAGATGATTGATGGTTTGAGACTCCGAGTTGTAGAATGTGATGAAACTTGAAAAGTGTCCTAGTTAGATATTGTTCTTGTATTGAGCTTGATTTTTATTATTAATATACCTCTTACATTTTCCCAAAAAAAAAGTTTACTATGATCTCAAATGAGATTTGTAAATCACTTGACAAACAACTAATTAAAGCCAAGTTAATCGAGATTCTTTTTAAATTTTTAGTTTAATTTGCAAGCATTTGTAATCTTAATCTTCTCTACAAGAACAACTTTATCAAATTCTTTCTTAATTAGGTTTTGATTGAAAACCTCTAAGATTTTTCAAAGGTTCAACCTGGATCAGTACAGTCATCCTTATCATTGGTTCTAGTGAAAACTGAACAACCATAACTTTTGACATACATAGAGGAACAAGAAAATTTTTATTTTTTAGGAAAGAAGGCAGGTGGTTAAGAATTTAGACACATGGAACAATATTTTTGAGACTTTTTGTAGAACAAGTCTACAAATAACTACAAATAATTGAGAGAGGCAATTTTTTCCAAATAAAAACAAGGCATCCATTAAAGAGAGACATTCACTACTAGTGTATCATAAATGAGTGGATGACTTGGATATACGACAACTCCATATATGACAAGATTCCATCGATTATAGTCTTGTAGAGAACATGGTAGTTGAACATATACCTATATTTCAGTTACTACTTATTACTCGTACCATATATATCGATCGATACTTTGCCCCCACATTCTCCTTCTAAAAAGACTTGCATTTATACAAGAACAATGCACCATACTACGCCAACATGGTCTTTAATACGGCCGCTTGTTAATCCAAGAGGTTCTTCAGGTAGAGTATCTGTTGACAAGTTTCATTGAAAAATGTTTAAAATGATTTCAAGGTGATGTCCTCAAAAAGGGTTTTAAAGTGCATATAAGTTGGTCCTAATTAATTTGGACTAGAAAATTACCCATGTTGATCTATGTGAGTCAAATAGCTTGACCATCTACCGTGGTGATCATTTTCACTTCGATGTTTAGGCCGGGTATTACATGGTCCGACGTTGGTTCATCATTTCAAATTTTCAATTTATTTATATCAGGGTTGAAATTAAGCAGACCCATTTAAATTAAAAGGAAGTAAAGTACTTGATAACTCATTATTTTAGACAGGCGGAAAAATAACATAATTTATGGGAAAAAAAAAAGTTAATTAGTGACCATATTCCTAAAGAAATCCCATCAAAAAAATGAAGACAAATTAATTACAAGCAACATATATAATTGCGTACCCAAGAGACTTTCAACTTACGAGGCTTGAATTAATTAATTAGTAGCACAAAACTTATTACTTTTGAGAACTATGATTAAAACCTAAAGATATAGCGGACAATAAAATTCTGTCAAAATGTAAGGAATGTGCCGATAAAACAATATATCAATCTCATATTTTAACTTCTAGTAACGACACTTTACCATTGTGATCGATCTTTAATACTAAAAGCCATCATTCTTTCTTAATTATCACACATATATTGGACCCAATAAAGTTTGATTATTGTGAAAAGACTTTAATGCGTTTTATTCAAAAATTGTCAACGTTATTTTATTTACAAAGAAAATAGGGGAGAAATGATCTCCTAGTAAGTTGATGAAAGATTATTTTTCGCTTTTATATTTAAACCTTATTACTGATCGTGAATCATGATTTAAAATCACGATAGAAGATATATTTAGAAAGCATCCCTGCATGCGTTGTTCAGATCTTTATGCTAAGGTTTAATAGTGGCGGATCTTGTAACAATAGGTTTAATACTGTAATTGGCTAGGTCCCCTCTCGACAATAGAGTCCACAACGGGCTAAAAATAAACCAAGTGAACATAAGCTATTGATACTCTAATAAAAATACAGAGTACTTTTTTACATACGATTTTTAAAATAGAACAATTCAAGAACAATTTATTTTTCATCCGAAACCATCAATTAAACCTTGATGAACACATCATACATTAGTACTTAATACTAGTGATGGAGTCAGAATCGTTTCGTTAGAGGTTGAATAATTTCGGCGATGAATTACTAATAGAGTAAGATGTAACAGGGGAAAAAATCAAAAAATGTCAATTGTTCTAGGTGAACGAGCACATCGCTACTAATAATTAAGCTTTTCGCGGATTAGGTAAGTAACTCATTGCCTTTCAAGTGTTTAATTGATTTAAAGTGTTTAAATCTTCAAGCTTTAATTAAAAACTTAATTACTATTTCAATAGATATTTTTGTACAAGATCAATAGGATGAGACTGATGTATGTACTCCCTATGTGTTAGTAGTGGTATATTTGAACTGAACAAGGTTTACAATCGTTTCATGCATGCATAACGTTACAAAAGTGGGAAATTGTTCTTACGATCATCTCATATACAAAGTACGGAGTATATGTTTACATGTAATACATCGGAAAATTATATAAAATTACAATGATCGAGCGAGGTCTAATGACATCTTAATTATTAATTTGTTTTGAATTATGGATAGGAGATTTGCGATGGGGCGTAACATAATCTGTCACCATAACGTCTTCGACAGGTTCATCTTCTTTTGTACCAGTAGCCTCCTTAGTCTCTTTTGATTTCGATTCTAGCATTGATCTTTTGTTTTTCTCCAAACCCTAAATACATATATGAATAATAAATTAATAATGTACTCCGTATGTATTAGACCATTATCAGCTAAAACCTATTATTCAGACAACCAGAGCGTACGTGATTTTAAAACTTATCTATAGGTGTAAACTAATACTCTCTCTTATCCAGGCCAAGGTTTTCTTCCCATTTCTTTTGTGCACAAGGAATAAGCAAATGAATTTGGACCATACAAAACACATTATCCCACGTGCAATTGAATTTGGATTACACAAAATCTTTCCAAAAAAGGAAATAGGAAAGAAAACACCTGGATGCAATTGAATTTGAATCAAACAAAATCTTTCCAAAAAAGGAAATAGAAAAGATAACTCTGAATAGAAGGGATAACTTTGTTAATTAGTACTCCCTCCGTCTCGGTCATTTGGTGTACCTTTCTTTTTTTAGGTGTCTCATTCATTTGTTATCATTTCTATACTAGGTATGCCTTTAATGAGTTATATGATGATCCAATTTCATTGTTGTCCACTTGTCATCTAATAACACTACCCTCAAATGGCCCCCTCCCCTTTCCTTAATCTTTGTGTCAAAAGTAAAGGACAACAAATGACCGGGACGGAGGGAGTATTTGACCTAGAATTTACCTGAATTTTATCGATTGTGCTTCTGCGTCCATCCAACGTTATCAAGGATATGTCGTGACCTGTATCAACGTCGTACGTGAACGATAACACATTAGCTTATAACTGAAAACATTGAAGGCTCAAGAAATTCGTATATCTTAGGAAATCGTTTTGTAATAATTAACAAACCTGAAAGTGTTTGTTTTGTTTTCTCAGATGCTTGAACCGTCTTCAGGGTATTCATTTCTTGTTCGAGTTTTGTCTTTCCTTCAATGACATCCTGCAACATAATATGCACAACTATTAATTTCGACGACCATGGAATTTATTCATGTTTTTTCTTCTGTGTACACAGGAGTACTATATAGAAGTAACAATAAAAGTATTGTCAAAACGACTTTATTACACAGTACTGATACTCATTCTGTCTTAATTATTTACCCGTATTTATTTTCATAAATGAGACGCTTAGTAAATATTGAAGAGTAGGCCATTGGTTTTTTTTTAATGTTTTTTTTTTTTGTTTTTTTTTATATTTGGATGACAAGCGAACCATATTGTATTTATGTTCAGGTGAATATATCAGATCACCCCGAAATGGTACTCAATGAAAAGTAAACAAATGACCTAATAAAGTTAGTTGAGAATCATGTGTCATGTATTGAACATTTGAATATAATAAAAACGTTAATCGACTAAGCGAAAACTTAAAATACCTATAGTAAAATACAAAGTACGTACCTTGCTATGGATTGAAAATCCAAGAGGGTGCCTTGCATGGCATGCATGCATGGAAACTAATAACAAGGCCGTAAAAATAGCAACAATACCCATGACAAAAGATATAATAGTACAATAAGTTGACACTAAAATTCAAAAATAAAGAGGAAAACAATGATGATTTATGATTTATGATCACTAGGGCTCTCGAGTTAAGTACTCGTTTGTATATAATAAGAATAATGTGTAGTATAGAATGAATGATTTAATTAAAATGGGATGAATGAAGTTGATAAATATATATAGTAGAGGAAGGAGCAATAAATGCAGATAGGTATAAGGGGTAAGAAATAGAAAAGGAAAATAATTGCGAGAACATGGAAATGTTTAGGGTCAGAATGATCCTTGATATTGCCAATTTGAATATCTTCAAGGACTCTTCTTGTCCCCCTTCTTCTCCTACACTTTAATCTTAAGTAGGGTCTCTCTTTATTTTAGTCCCACAACACTTCAATAGTGTGTTTATATACTTAATACTTGTATCAAAAGAGTCACTTCTCATGTAATTGGATAATTATTACTTCTATTATGTATGGCACCACGATATCCACAATTTAAAGAACACAATGCCCAATTCAACCGAATTTCAGTTATTGTACCGTTCGAGAAGATAATTTTGGCAAATGTCGAGTATTAATCATAAATAGTTTTGTATGTCTCCGTTTGATTATGACTTTAATATAGTATCATGTTTGTCACTTTAAATGACTCGGTCGGGTTTTATTTAGGTCGGATTATGACTTTAATATGTGTTTTTTTTGTGTTTGTCTTAAAAAGTATTATATAAACACTCTATGCCGCACTATAGAAGTCGTTATATAAATCATTAAAACTCTGAATTTAAAATTTGTAACTCGTCAATCAATAAAACTCTACATGTTGATTGATGTAGCTAACATATCGTTAGTGAACCACATAATTATATGTGTTGCTTTCTTTGTCTTCGTTTATTATATTATCTTGCTTTTGTTATAACAATATGATCTCCCCGTGACTGCATGCTCTTCCGGTTTAAGTTTATGATGAGTCTAGTTGACATTTCGAATAACCATGGTTCATTTCTTGGCCAAACGTATGTATATTTCTGTTGAACTATTTTCAATAGCAAATGTTAAAATTTATATATCATTCATGTTGTTATATTTTTATCTACATATAATAAACGGTCAAAAATTTCAAACCTTGACCTTAAAAAGTCAAGCGTGAAGAACACGGTAATATATGCAGATGAAGTACTCATTATCTAAATTATAATTGAATATTAGAGAAGAAGTTGTTAAACTAGATAGGCATTTGCGCCTCTTTTAACAGTCGTTAAATATTATTCACGCCGCAATTTTTATTCTGAGTCATTAGGTATTACATTTTTTTGTGTTAACAATGTACACAAATTCTTGTTTAAGTATACATCGACAACCCCGCGCTTGATGATTTACCTAGACCCACGTAAGAACTGGGATGAGATCCTCTCCATTACCTAAAAAGAAATGGACCTCCATTACTTCCGAACGGTCCGGATTAAATCTTGAATCAATCTAATGGTTGTAGTTAATTTACAAAAGCAGTGTTTTAATGAATGGAGAGAGAAAATATATTAGGATAAGAGTGTATTAGAGAATAGATGAAGATAAAGTAATGGAGATGATCCAAATCGGTAAGAACCTTAAAGGTTGTTTGGTTCACTAGCATTGAATGGAATGGATTGGAACATGATTTTATAGAAGCCAGATATGGGGTTCTAATAAATCCATTCCCTTCTAAAGTTGTTTGGTTCATCATAAATTTGTAGGAGGATCGGAGGGAATGAAGTTGGAAACCAAGCGGGAATGGTGGGTATGGAATTCCATGGGATTGAAATGGAGATAGAAACCATTGGGTATCTAACTCCATTTCAAAATACACCAACAAAACATTCTAGCTAGTGTTTGGTTCATCATAAATTTGTAGGAGCAAGGAAGTAAAGAATGGGATTGTTTGGTTCATCATAAACTTTTGGAATAAATTGTATGGATTCAATCAATTCTAGAGTTTGGTTGTAGGTTTTTGGAATGAAGTTATATTAGTTTTTGAATAGAGTAGTTAGATAATTGATGAACTCTAACTCAATTTCAACTCCTTGAAATCTCATACACATCTACATTCCCCAGTTTCTAATTCAATTCCATTCCACCACATTAATATTACATATCCATTCCAAGGTCGAACCAAACAACTAATAGCAAGTATGGGGTTTAAACTTCGAATTCATACCACTATGGTATCACACTCCATTTCATTTCATTCTAACACTTTGAACCAAACGACCCTTAGTTATGCTAGAAGGCGAGTCCAACCTTGCTGTTTTTTATATTTCAGTGAAGAACTATCATCCAGCGCTCGGTGATTCAATAATTGAACCATAAATAGACACGAAGTTAATAGTTTAAATATGAGATCATGTCTCCTTATCAATTACTCCAAGATCCGTCACTACCTAAGTACCTAGAGACCATCTTAAACACTACATAAGTAGATATTATTATTCTTTCCTTCCCACCAAAAATATACTTCATGGTCAAATCTACACATATGTATGAAGAATGAATATAAGACTACTTGTAGTTGAACAGTGTTTCTTGATTGAAAACATATACTGTAGTGTGTAGTAGTATGATGCGTAAGTAAAGCATATATAGTCAGAAATAAAGAGATGACATTTGTATACTTTCCACCAAACAACATGGCAATTAAGTATAGTTTACGGCTATATTATGAAGACCATATAACCATATGTTTTAAGATGTATACAAACTAGTAATATGGGTTGGCAAATGTATGTATTAAATTAAATGGAGAAATAGATTGAAACAAAGAAGACGAAAAGCGGGGCGGCTTGCCCATTTGTTTCCCAAGTGGTGCGCCATTCCCTGTCTTGTGTGCTCTTACTCTATATACTTGCGTGCCTTTTGTCTCCTTCCATTCAACTCTAATTAACTCATACGGAGTATTATTTTACCCACGAGATGTTAGCGTATTGGTTAGTTTAACACCAATGGAGTACTATATTATAAGTGATACTGTGACAAGTTTAACTTCCCGTAAAGTTATAATAATTCGGTTCAATTCACTCTTTTAAACCAGATTAGCCTTCACATATTTGGTTAAATATAATGAATTGGACCGAACTGAGATACTATTCCACCGTTCTTGTACCTCTTAGAGAATAACAAGAATAACAATCGTATTTTAACCCTAATCTTGTTTATTTTACGGGATTTACTGAGCTAGCTATAGGTAGCATGTGTTAGACAAATATTGTGTAGATATTTAGTCAGTCAAATATTGTGTTCATAATTATTTCCTAAGTTAGCTGATTAGTTAGCATAACCTCCTCCTTAATTGTAGCATATATAGTATATTGACTAATTAGGTTGTAATTCCTTATATATATGAATGAAATGCATCATCCCAAATCAGGGATTATCACAATAACTTGGTATCAGCCTAAGGAGATATCTCGATCTCTCCCCTGTCCTGTGTTTTTGGGCTGTTTTTCGAAATCGCCCTTGCCTCACACAATTTTCTACCATGACCTACGATTCCTCCTCTTCCCCAAAACCCGACTTGCATCCCGTGTTTACCGTATCCAATATTCAACATAAGATTCGTGTTCTCGACGACACGAAAGTTACATACGCATCGTGGGTTCGCCATTTCAAGCTTCATGCCCACTGGTACAAAGTACTGTCACATTTGATGGTACTCATGCACCCGCCAAAACCAACGAGTCCTATGACTCTTGGAGTGAAGTTGATGCTCATGTCCTCCAATGGATTTACGGTACACTCAGCGATGTGCTCCTTCCCCGTGTTCTTGAAGACGAGTCCACTGCCCGTGAAGCTTGGGTTCAGGTCGAAAACATCTTCAACAACAACAAAAGGGGCTCGTGCCGCTGCCCTTGAGCAAGAGTTTAATACTCTTCATCTCGAGAATATGCCTTCACTTGAGGCCCATTGTCAACGCCTCAACGAACTTGCCGGAATGCTTGAAGATGTCGACGCCGCCGTCACTAACCACCGCCTTCTCATACAACTGGTCCGTGGCCGAGTATGATACTGTCGCTTCTTATATTAACCAGACTTCCCCCAATTTCGAGACCCCACGTAGTATGCTCGAACTCGAATTACATCGCAAGTCTGGCTGTGACGACTCTGCTACTGCTACGGCCTTAGCTGCTCATGCTGCTTCTGCCCCCCACGTCATTCCATTAATAACAACAACAACCGTTCTTATCGTCGCAACAACAACAATTCAAACCGTAACAATAACCACAATCGCCAATTAATCTTCCACTAATTCGCAAAACCCCCAAGTGCCACTGCAACCCACTTCCTCATGGGCTACTCCGCCTGCCTGGCACTCCCCTTGGCACACCGCCGCCTTGTTCGTACCCCGCCTACCCTGGTTGGGTCCAACCGTGGCCACCACAAGCTTTCAACCAGCCACGACCTCCATCTTACCGCGGTCAGTCCTCACGCTCCTAGGGACAAGCTTATGTCATGGAAACCGAGGCTCCTCAACCTACTGATCTAAGCCAATATTTCCAGGATCTCTCGGTTCAGAATCAAGTTGATCTTTGGTACATGGATACGGGTGCATCGTCTCATCTTACGTCCGACCCGGGTATGATTACTACTCCGTTTAATTCGAGCAAAATTCGTTTTATATATGTCGGCAATGGCACTAGCATTCCTATTTTGGGCTCCGGCTTATCCACATTAAATGCTAATTCTCGTACCCTTCACCTACGAGACATCCTTCACACACCGAACATAATTAAGAACCTTATTTCTGTCCGCCAATTTACAAAAGATAATAATGTCAATGTTGAATTTGACCCGTTTGGCTTTTCTGTGAAGGAAATTCCGACTGGGAAAACGATTTTGCGGAGTGACAGTATTGACGAGCTTTACCCCGTGTCCACCATTCCTACATCGATTCGCTTACGTACACAACCGTGTCAGCCACAAGTGCTCCTAGCCCACGGCCAAGATATTTGGCACTCTCGTCTCATGCATCCTGAAACGTCTATCTTAGGTTTATTACGGTCGCACAATCATATTAATTGTAATAAAACTCATGATTCTAGTCTCTGTGTTTCCTGCCAAATTAGCAAAAATAAACGGCTACCTTCTCATGATTCTTGCTCAAACACTCTTGTCTCGTTCGATATTGTGCATTGCGATTTATGGACATCACCATTATTGAGTAAACAAGGTTATAAATACTACATGGTCCTAATTGACAATTTTACTCAATTTGTATGGGTTTATCCTCTCAAATTTAAATCTCAAGTCTTTGATAAATTCCTACAATTTAGCAAATTCGTGCTCACTCAATTCAATCAAAAAATCAAGTCCTTTCAATGCAATATGGGTCGTGAATTTGACAATAGTACCTTTCATAATTTCGCAATTAACAATGGCCTAATGTTTCGGTTCTCGTGTCCGCAAACATCTCCCCAAACGGCAAATCTGAATGCATGATACGCCTCTTTAATGAAATCGTCCTTGTCCTTCTTCACCATGGCCCCGTCCCACCTCACTATTGGGTCGATGCCCTTCACACTGCTACCCTTCTTCACAACATACTTCCAACGTTCACATTAAATTTCAATACTCCTACTTCCGTCCTTTACCACAAAAATCCCTCCTACGATCATTTACATGTCTTTGGATGTGCGTGTTATCCCAATACGTCCTCCACTCGTCCTCATAAACTCGCCTCTCGGTCTGTCAAGTGTGTCTTTCTAGGCTATCCTCCGAGTCAATGTGGCTATCGCTGTCTCGACTTGTCCACTGGTCGTGTCTATGTGTCTCGCCATGTCACGTTCAACGAAACCGTTTTCTCCTTCACTGACTTGCCTTCCCCCAACCCGCCCTCATATACCTTCCTTAACCCACCATGTGACACCCTTAACCCTCTGGTCTACGACTCCATCACCAGCCCTACACCCACCTCTTAACCTGCCACCACTCCACCACACACACTTGACAATACCTCCCCTACAGAAACTCCAACCCCTTCCCTTGTTCGTGAGAACACAAACCCCAACTCCATGCCTCATAATGACACCCCTCCTTCCCTTCCAGCTTCCGCATCTCCTACAACCTCTCACATCCCCTCCCCACCTCCCCGATCTCCCAAACCTCCCCTCACCTCCACCCTCTCATCAATACCACCCGTGCGCAAAACAATATTTTTTAACCTAAAAACCCCTCATCCCTTACCATCACCACTGGCCTCTCCCCTTTGCCTAAGTCCCCTCACCTAGTCTTACGAGACCAAAATTGGAAACGTGCTATGCAGGCTCCGTAAGTCACTCTATGGTCTTAAGCAAGCGCCACACGTTTGGTATCATCGGTTTGCCACGTTCATTCTATCGCAAGGTTTCACTAGCATCATGTGTGATTCCTCCTTATTTATTTATAAATCACCTACTGTGACAGCTTATTTACTCCTTTATGTCGATGACATTATTATTAAGGCCTCTAGTCCTGCTCTTCTATAGTCTATTATTCATTGCTTATCCCAAGAATTTGCTATGACGGATCTCGGTACTCTACATCATTTTTTGGGTATATCTGTTAACCGTACGTCTCAGGGCCTGTTTTTATACCAAAATAAATATGCAAGTGATATCATAAAAAGCGCCAAAATGGGCTTATGTAAGCCGTGTGCTACCCCGGTTGAACCTGGTTCCAAACTTAGTGCAGATGCCGGCCCGAAAGTTACGGATCCCGCTCTTTACCGTAGCCTTGCAAGTGCACTACAGTATTTAACTATTACCCGTCCCAATATTGCATGTGCTGTCCAACAAGTATGCCTTTTCATGCATGATCCTAGTGCCTCGCATTTTCAGTTCTTGAAACGTATTATCCGTTATATTCAGGGAACCATTGATCACGGTCTTACCATCTGCCCTTGTTGTTCTATGTCCCTCACAGTCTATTCTGATGCCGATTGGGCCGGATGCCCTGACTCTCGTCGCTCCACTTCCGGATATTGTGAGTTCTTGGGTGACAATTTAGTGTCATGGTCGTCTAAACGACGAGCGACAATATCTCGGTCTAGTGCCGAGGCTGAATACCGGGGTGCAGCTAACGCCGTTGCAGAAACGAGTTGGCTTCGTAATTTATTAGTCGAGCTTCATGTTCCATTGCAGCGCTCCACTCTCGTGTTTTGTGACAACATATCCGCCGTATATCTATCCGGCAACCCGGTACAACATCAGCGAACAAAACACGTTGAGCTCGATACACATTTTGTCCGCGGCAAAGTCAAGCTTGGTGAAGTTCGTGTCGTACATGTGCCTTCCGAGTATCAATATGCCGACATCTTCACCAAAGGCCTTCCTCGCCACCTTTTCCCTCGTTTTCGTACCAGTTTGAGCGTCCACTCTCCTACCGCTCCAACTGTAGGGGGGGTGTTGGACAAATATTGTGTAGATATTTAGTCAGTCATATATTGTGTTCATATCGACCCTTTATTATTTCCTAAGTTAGCTGATTAGTTAGCATAACCTCCCCCTAATTATAGCATAGTATATTGACTAATTAGGTTGTAATTCCTTTTATATATATATATATATATATATATATATATATATATATATGAATGAAATGCATCATCCCAAATCAGGGATTATCACAATAACAGCATGCATGCCTGTTAAAGGGAGAGACAATGTAGAATTTTTGTTTCGTTGTAGCATGCAAAGTTTCAAGGTCCACCAATCTTTCTCGCACAATTATCTAAATTAATAACCTAGTTGTTTTACTGTTGGTAAGCATGTTAAGTTACATTTAAACCACTTTGCTAATTGGGGTAATAAATTGTTATGAGTGTACACGTAATCCCTATTTGAGAACCCAATCGTAACGTGTACACGAAATTTGATACTCCTTCCGTCTCAATCAATTATGTACTCTCTCCGTCTGAGTCATTTGTTTACCTTTAGTTTTGGCACAAAGATTAAGGAAAGGAGAGATGATCATTTGAGGTAGTGTTATTAGATGACAAGTGGACAACAATGAAATTAGATGATCAAATAATCCATTAGAGACATGCCTAATATAGAAAAGATAACAAATGAATGAGACGCCTAAAAAAGAAAACGGACAACAAATGACCGGGGCGGAGGGAGTACTTTTCGTTTAAACGATTTTTCTAATGTATGCCCTTAGGGCACACATTAATAAGCTAAATATGGGAAGATTCACAACATATTCTCATGATAAATGCAAAAATAAACTTAGTTTTATCATATGAATCTTCCCTAATTTAGCTTATTAATATGTGTCATTAGGGCACACGTTAGAAAAACCGTTCATTAAAATACTTTTTCCAAAAAATATAAACTGTAAACAAATAACTGAGACAAAGGAAGTATATTACAATTATTTTAAACGCTAATAGGCCATTTCATGGAAATTCTCGATTCTCATATTTGTACAAACCATGTCATAATCTCCGAGCTATTATCAGATCTGAAACTAGACTGGAACCGTACTTTAGCTATTGTCATTCGGGTTGCTTAAAGACCGGCTAGTCACCTTACCTGAGAAATTCTTAGGCATACTCAATAGTCGATACCCTACATTATCAACTCACCTACGCCGATCCAATAGCATCACGCACATTTTAGTTTTCTGTAGAATATATTTTATAAAACCGCTCTTTTTTTTTTTATAGCTCTAGCTCTCCCGTTAATTTTGAAACGTAAATTTCATAATACACTGAATGTAGCTAAGAATTTTGCATTTTCACTGATTAAATTTATTCCTCCTACAGTCTTACTCAAGGTTGGAACTGAGAAGCATGCTGGACCAGACCCCTCACAAATTAGCAACCAGCCCATATTTAACGGCCCAGTCATAACTCACATGCTAAAACGACAATGGTACATGCTCAAAACGGCCCACTTGCCTCCTCTCCCTCTCTCACGTGCCCTTCACATGAGGCTATGTCAGTCCTGTCTCAATTTCGAATATCACTTGTTTTAATGCAACCACCTGAACCAACTACTATAAATCATATACATCTAATGATATGCGGAGTATAATAAATACGTCTCCCTCCGAATCATTTATTTACCTTTGATTAATCATCACACGAACAATAACTAACCAATGATTGCGACCAAGGGACTAGAGTACTTGATTTTTTTGCATAAAATTATCCAACTTATAGGAATACTGTAATAAGTTTGCTACTAGTAAGCAGAGCATCTGATGACATTATTTACAACATTTACAGCAGCTGTGATTCTTTTGGGTGGGACAAATAGATTATTGTGAAATCCGATACCAAAATGAGCAACCATGTCTAGTTTGAGATTGTCCTGCTTGAGAATCAATCAAGTGGTTCCAACTATTCCAAAGCGGTTGTCCCAAAGGTGTTCTCTCCACTGTAAGTCACGTAGAGGAAACCATCTTCGTCTTTCTTCTCCTCATATATAGCCGACATTATCGCTCCTACACAGCAAGATTAAATTATCTTTATCAGCAACTAGGTTTAAGTGCCAGTCTCATTACATACTACTCGGTACTCCAGTTTCAGAACAAAGAGAACAAGTTTATTATATCCGAGGTAGGTAGATTACTATAGTTTCAGAACAAATGAACCAGATACATCTGACGGCGACCAAAATATGATTTAAGTCAAGAAGCCCAATTTGCATAACGTTGCCAACAGTTTCATTTTAACAAATTATATAAGGGGCGACAACATTACCAGTAGGTGGAAGGACATTATCCACAAATATAAAGATGGCTTTTTCAGCGCTAAGCTTGATCCTTTTGCGGATTACATAAACAAACTGTCCTACTGTCAAATCAGCGGGCACCAAGTATCTGCAAAATTGTGAAGCGGCATAAAAACACTCTATGTAAGTTTGCAAGGACATCAGTTGGGACGTACATATTCATTACTATGTTAATGAAATTAAATTTTTTTGTTGCTCTGATGACAGTATCACATTCTTGAATTTAATATCCCATAACACTGAACTCAGGGAAATCGAAAAGACGTCTTATAAAATATAAATAACTCCCTTTTAAAATACATTTTTTAAAACTTACTCCCTTTTAAAAAAAATTTCAAAAATCACCCCCAAAATATTGCAAAAATTTAGAAATTACTCCCAAACCCATATTTCTACAATTTTATGACAAAAATGCCCCTTATTTTTTATTTCTCATATGATGAGTATGATTGTAGAGTTTGGGTGGAGGATTGTGGCGGTTGGCCGTGAAGTCCTTGGGTGGTAAAAGGATGGACAGACTTGAAATGGAGTTGGGTAGCTATATGAGAAAAAAACAAAATAAGGGCATTTTCGTCATAAAATTGCAAAAGTTTGGGTTTGGAAGCAATTTCTAAATTTTTGCAATATTTTGGGTGTAATTTTTAAATTTTTTTTAAAAGGGAGTAAATTTTAAAAAGTGTATTTTAAAAGGTAGTTATTTATAATTTACACGAAAAACAATTTTAAAAAAAAATAAAAAACTTGAAAAAGGTCAGAATTTATACTCAGTCAATATTTGCACGAAACTAATGATGATTGGTAGCAATCCTAACTTTTAAAATACTTCTAAGTTGTAAGCCCACAAATATTTCTTGCAAATCTCTCTAAGAAGCCTTTTTCCCTACATGAGATAACCTTATTGTAAGCACTTCTACAGAATCATGATTCAAGGGTGACAGAACTGAAGGAAATAAACCATCTAGACTTGGAGCTCTTAAGATATGCCGAGGTCTTTAAATTCATAACCAAATTAATGCAGGCATTACAGTTGTAGTCAAATGGATACTACAGCAAACACAAGGGCCCGTAGATTCCTAGGTTCTCACCACAAATATAATGGCCAAAGAGTCAAAGCGCTACAAGGCCCAAGAAGGCGAGAAACCACATTCTTCAAAGCTCTGATAGGTACAAGTATTGGCATCAGGCCATGATTGAGATAGCAGATGACGCAAAACAAGAATAAAGAAACTAGTTTGTGTTTATACTTTATAGTACTTACTACGGAGTATACTGAAACAAAAGAATGAATATCTTACTTTTTCTTGTCTATATTTGGAATATCGCTTCTCTCTGCTTTCTCGACAATAACCTTCAAAAAGATACAGATCAGACATAACAAGGAAGGAATTGGAGTTCACACCAGAAACCCTTGAAAAGAAGATGCCCTGGGAAACAAGTTTACAGGGCTTACTATTAAGCTTGATAAAGCTCAAACCAAGTGTTAAATCATGAGAACAGGCCGGGCCACACCCACAAGGAGAAGAGAGAGCTCACTTCATACGTTCAAGGAGGTTCCCTCCTAAAACCAATTGGTGATAGGAGGAGTAGCCTCTCGGTTTATAAAGTAGTTGACTCCCTCCTTATTTTACCAATGTGAGACAATCATATGTGGATGAACCACAAATAGGAGCTCTTAACAGTGTTAATACCAAGTATACAACAATGGCGACTATGCATACAAGCTAGTCCCTTTGACCCAGACAATTGTTTGCCTTTGCTCTTTTTTCTTCTTTTTTTGGCTTTTTAGTTTTCGTTTTTGTTTGCGTGTGCGCGGGGGATTTTAAACAAACATAAAAAAAAACGATTGAGGTTGAGGGAGCATCAAAGAAACAAAAGACCACCACCCAACTATAGTCTATTACAGCAGACAGGCCATCATAATTTGCAAGTTTAAATACAAGCAGGAAATCAGCAGTGGTGTAGTCATCAGTCAATGCTACTGATCTTATTGGAGTAGTGGACTCTACAATACGGCGTCAAAACGAAAAAAACGAAATCAACAACTATATTATCCGTGGGGAACCCGAAGTACCAAGTATACATGCACACGTCCTAGAAATGTGATGAAGCTCCCTGACGTGAGAATCCAGCGAATCACCCTATACTTCCTCTATTTCTATAATCATGTAATTTCATCTCAGAAATGTATACTTCCATACCTAGTCTTGATATTAGTTTCGTATTCTTTCAAGTCACGTAAATTTAGATCCTTATTCTAGAGTCTAGACATTCAATGTGTCATGCCAAAAGTCTATAATGATCAGATCATCAATAGAAAGTGCTAGTCAATGAAATTACTTTCTATCTAAAGTCTAAACTATTGCTTATGCTCATTATATGAGAGTATGAGAGAATGTTTGATCATGGACCCTTCAAATTGTATGCCACACACTTGACACTTTCGATGGGTATGGACTATGGACTCTCAAGGACTAAAATTTTAGGTCAAAAGCAGACTGTAGAAGATGAGCAATTTTCTAACTAAATCAGCCACATGTTCATATCTCAATCTAAAAACACACACCCACTTCCCCACACTTCAAGTTCAGGAATCATGTCTCGGGTCCCGGGTCAAAACCAGGTCAAATAACAGAGACTAAGGCATTTCTTACAGGTATTCTGTCGGAATATTTCTCCCTTATCCTAGCAGCTTCAGCCCGTCTTTTCCCTAGAAATAACAGGGTCGAGAGTTATTAAAGTGCAACAAGAGTTGCTTATACAGCTAACATTAATAAGTCAAGATAAATAGCCTACCAAGATCATGCTCTAGCTTGAAGGAGCTCTTAGCCATTTGTCTGAAAGAAGTCGTACACAAATAAGTCAATGTGCCATTCGAATTCTATAATTATATAAGATAAGATTATTTTAATCAGCACAGTCACAGACGACACAGAGAAACAAAAATAAATCAACATGTAAAGGCTATACTTGTTTCACATTTTGTTAATAATCTCTACTTTATACGTAACATATGATGTTTCAACTGTGAATTATCATCATCCCTACAAATACGTTCTCTCCTTACACACCTCTGCTAGAATATATCTAAATATTCTTTAGTTATCTGTTACCAAATTAGTGTATCTTTGTTACAATATTATAGCCTAGAATATTTCATTGTAAAGTGTATTTATGCATGTGAATTATCAATGAGAGAGTCAAGCATTACATTTCTACAACCTCCCCCCACCGTATGGTCATATCGATGTAAGTTCTCTACCTACGTTGCCCTGTCAGTGTTCCTGTGTTACATCATAATTATCAGCCATTTCTTTCTCGCTGTTCTCCTAACAACCTCGGCTCATTTCTCAAGTATGATCAACAACAGAGACAGAAAATACATCAATCTCAAACACTTTAAAGTATTCAAATCACGCAAAGGCATTAGCCTTCAAGACAGGATAGAGAAACCGGGATAAAGAAGAGTGAAATCGGGAGTGAACATTAACAACACACATCGAATAGAGGCTTCGTGAGCATCGAGCTTATAAGAAACTTTGAAAGAATAAGTAACGAAATAAGTTTTCACAGTACAGGACACCTTTAGCAATTAAAGATCACAAAAATGTGAAAAATGGGTGAGTTCAATTATATCTAGTTGACTGAGATGAGAATTTCATTGGTTATAGAGGAAAACATGTGGTTAAAAGTAGCATATCATTGACATTGACAGAACGAGTATGTGGGTTAGACAGACATGAAAATAGAGGGGAGATTAAAATTTCAAGTTGGCGTCACCCATAGCAGTTTGAAACAAAAGACGACCATGGGACAAATTTCACATTCCATAGTCCATACACGATAAGTAAACTCTTTTCTTATCTGAATTTGATAACGTTTGCATGCTGAAGCTCAATCTAATCTACTACTTCCGTGTTGATATACTTCAAGGCATGTGTTGCACCACAATGAAAGTAAAGCTAACCTCTCAAGTCCCAACCTCACCTAAAACAATCATAAGCTTTCCATTGTATACTCCACGCCATTAACTAACGATTATAAGCAATATAAACTAGCAATCCAGAAATTTTACGCAGATGCTAGGTTTGCTGCGGGTTCATACAAAAAAATATCTTGAATACTTAAAAATTACTCCTCTATATCAATCATTTGTTAGCCTTTGATTCTGACAGAGAATATAAAAGGTAAACAAATGATTGAGACGAAGAAGTAGCTAAGAAAGAAGGCCGCTTCACACATACTTCAGATACTTGGTATTGATCAAGTATATGATCAATTGGTCAACGTCATGAAATCGAAATTGAACAGCTTTTACATCACAAATTACAATTCATTAAGTTAAGAACACTTTAACTAGGATCACCCATCATCAGATTGTGGCAACTAACACATACAAACAACCTAATAAAACCCCATCAAAACAAAACAGTTGTATAGGCTAGCAGATTGCAGTCATATACAATCATTTGTTTACGTTTGA
The DNA here is from genome assembly GCA_028566215.1 of Silene coronaria. Taxonomy (NCBI): domain Eukaryota; kingdom Viridiplantae; phylum Streptophyta; class Magnoliopsida; order Caryophyllales; family Caryophyllaceae; genus Silene; species Silene coronaria. The sequence goes on along the minus strand of JAOWBH010158761.1, from coordinate 1,181 downwards.
TTAAAGCACTCCCCAGAACAGATAATATAAAACGTACCCAAATGATTGGGACGGAGAATATCAATATCAAATTTATATGGTAAAAGAAACCCATCAAATAAAAAAGAAGTAATACAAGGTAGCAGATTGCAGTGATACATATAATCCAGTGATCAAACCATGAAATTGTAACAATAAGAACACAGAATAAAACATAAAGAAAACCCAGAAAAAATAAAGCAAAAAAAGATGAATTAAACAACCTGAAGTAGATAAGTTGGAAGCAAGAAAAGGATGAAGAAGAGGTTGGTGTTGTTATATTGGATAATTTAGTCAAACCCTCTTTGGTTGGATAATAAAAATGTAGATGAGGAAATTAAGAATGATAGACTTAAAAGCGATCTCTTTCTTCTAAAAATGATAATTATAAATGTAAACATAATTTGGACCGCAAGTCATCATTTGTTTCTTGTATTGCTACTTAGTCGCATTACAATACAAGGGAAGCGGGATTTGAAACTGGGACCTACTGTTCACAATATCTTCGTCTTAACCACTAGACTAAGGTATCTTTGGTAAATTTTTTCTATTATTCGTAATATATAAGATAAAATTTAGTCATATGAGATCTTGTTTGATTTATCGTCATAAATTATACATGAATATCAAATTTTTTATAATTTTTAATAATTGTGTAATTAATATTCATGTTGCAAAACGTGCCTCGACATGTGTGATAAAATAACTGCAACCTTTGGAATGGATGAGAGGTAGTAAATTTTTTTTTTTTTTTTTTTTTGGAATACCCATTAGAGGTAAACTATAAATCGAGTATATCCACCTCAGCCAAAGAAACAATGTTTTGAGGAAGCGAATCAACCCATCTACGACGACCAACTAGCCAAGGACTCACATATGCGAGCTCATGTGCAACAACCCTATTAAAGTTTCAACGAGTGAACGAAAAAAACTGAATTAAACTGAGTACAAAAAGACAAAATATCTATATAAACCATAAAAATGTCACTACGACCAACTATTTGCTTATGCAGATCTTCAATGACAATAGCACAATCGCCTTCGATCTCGATTTTCCTAGCTCCCGCTTCTCATGCCTCTTGAAAACCATGCAGTACTGCCATAGCTTCTGCTAACGTCGGATCCAACGAACCCTCCTTATGCACCGTCACACCCCATTCCAC
>JAOWBH010158750.1:0-11479 GCA_028566215.1 Silene coronaria | reverse complement strand
ATTATTATAACTCCACCTTTCTAATTTCTTTTAAATAATTATAACTACCTTTAATACGTAAGTTAATAACTAACGAATTATAATTAAAATAACTTAACGGAATCGATAACGATTAGAATCCGGCTTACTAACTAATAATCCCCAATTGATAACTATATTAATTAAGACACCCGAATAATAAACACCCAAACCCGACATCCACTCGCCCCCTTACTCGGCCCAAACTGAGCACCACCAACACCACGACACACCCAACCACCAACACCTCCGACTTCCGACACCATCACACCTGCCAACCACCCACCAAACGCACCCAGGTCCACCATGGACCATCACCAGCCACCACAAAACTCGCCTGAACCCGACTAATCCACGCCCCAAAACATACTCTGGCATCCTCCTAGAACACGACCCCAAAACGCCCCTGTAACTACTTAATTAGCCACCTCTGACCACGCTAAACACCACCTACCACCACCCTGACACGCCACCAAGGCACACCCACCAAGACCTCACTCAACTGACCCAAAACCATTCCAAAAACGCTCGCCCTAACACGCCTCTGAACCCAGCAACCACTCAAATCTTTCCCCCTGAAATCCAACTAAAACCACCGCGAACCACCAGTATAACCACCCCCTACTTGACCACGGCGGTCGATTAAGACCGCGCGACTACTCTAACCCAAGCACGACCTAAACCTGACCCGTAATTGGGTCCAAACCACCCGACAATTACAGCCCCAACAGCCCTACAAAACCGATCCAATAAACCCCTTTAACGACGGTCAAACCACCAAGGTCTTAGTTACCTTTTATTGTCTTGAGACGGAATCACAACTGAGCTATATCTCCTTCTTTTACTCTAAATCACCCTCTATCAGTTTGTGAATTAATATGAAAGCTGAAAAGTGCTTTTGATTGCCCTATGTTTGGTATATATAGTCTTTAAATGTAGTCTAGGAAGATTCTAGAAAGGTAGTTATATTATTATATTATAGACCAACTCATACTAGAAAACACCCCTCTTGGGCCTATACCAACCACACGCCCCAACTCCCTATTTCACGGCCAATTTATCGGTTTTACGAAACCGTCTTGCAGCTTAATTACATGATTATATTATTTACATATTCGTAACTATTCAATATTAATAATCTATAAAATAATCTGTAAATTACTTAATAAATTAATAAACATTTCCACTATAAAATACGGGGTATTACACTGTATCAACCCAAACTAGGGTTAAGAAAAAACATAAAGACGAGACTAATACTTACAATCCGATTGACACACAAGAATGATGAAATTCGACGAACCAATGCCACATCCTTGCTTGGTTGATGATTAGGGTGATTAAAAAGGTGTTTAAAGAAACAGATTAGGTTAGAAAATAATTTAGAAACTGACGAAATGAATTTAAATAACCTCCGTAATTACCCTAATTAGATCGCGCAAACTACAACATCAGACCGGCCACTTGGTCGAGTGCCCTCACTCACTCGACCGAGTGAGACGCACTCGGTCGAGTATCTCACAGCTCGACCGAGTGTCACAAAGTCAGTAGCTACCTAACCTCCTCATCATCCTCTAACTCCACTCATTGGGCTGTACTCAGTCGATCGAGTATGGGGTACTCGACCGAGTACCACAGTACAGAAATACAAATACAGAGTATTACAATTGGTGTTTGGGAAGGGTTAGGATCGGAGTAGCTCTAATACCATTTAAAAGATTGGATGTTAATGATTGTCATTCATGGTCCATAATTCATGGCAACCGCCAATAAATAACGAACTGAAATTTCAGCACATGGTATGGGGAATTATGTGCACTAACCACTCTTCGAGCCCAATAGACATTCGAGTTAGGGGACGTAATAGGTATAAATATAATAATTGGGCATCAACCATCACCTTATGGTTTTGATTGAGATGGTTCATCTATGAGGAATGTGGCGTGCGATACACCACCAAAGAGAAGTGTCAAGATAGATTATATATTGAAATAGGAGTCGTAGTAGGTGAGTGTGTTTATTATCATCCTCGTTAAGTAGATGGTGTTAGTTTAGCAATTTGACAACAAAAATAAGCACACCACGTAACACCAAAAATATAAAGCCTAATCCTACCTAATCTTACTTGTTCCTCGTACTCTACTTATCATTGGAAGCAATATGTTATCTAACTTAATCATTTTATGACTTCTAAACTTAGTTTGTTATAATACATAGTATAAATTTGTAGAATTTCAGAATGTTAGACTTGCTAAACAATTTCACTTAATTAGGAATCGTTCAGCTGAAAATGGGTCTGGGTCACGGTCATGGTCATGGGCTAATGGATCCTGCAGGGTCCAGTTCATGCAAATGGATCGCGCTGTTTACAGTAGCCTGCATCTTATCCTTATTCATAGACCCTCTTTTCTTGATGGTCTCTGAAGTGAAGCCGGAGTTTTGCATAGCCGATGTTTCAGTAGTAATACATAATTTGATAGTAATTAGATCAACTACTGATGTGTTTTACTTAATCAACGTATTTGTCACGTTTAAGACTGCTTATGTGGAGCCCTCATCTCGGGTTTTTGGACGAGGAGTGCTTGTTTTAGATCATTGGAAGATTGCGTTCAGGTATTTCAAGTTCAGGTTTTGGCTTGATATGGCTGCTGCTCTACCCCTTCCACAGGTAATGGATGCACTTGTTAATCATTCCTATTCATTCTTTTACACTTAGCTTTACGATCACCGGGTAAATTATATCCATTTCAGGTGTACTACTTGGTGATTATACCTAGCATAAGCGGCATGATGATCTCGGACTACAGAACGTCCCTGAGATTCATTCCTGTGGCACAGTACCTGTTGAGACTAGTTCTAGCCTATCCTCTCTTCATGAAAATAGTAACAGCCACTGGAATCATGTCGAGAACAGCATGGTTCGGTGTTGCATATAATATGATCTTCATCTTACTGGCCAGTAATGTGAGTATCGAAACCAAACAACTTGTCTAATACTCATATTCTGGAATGATATCTGAACTTGTCACGATTCGGTGCTAACTCTTTCAACTTATGATGACAAATGAAGGTTGCAGGATGTTGCTGGTATCTTCAGGCTGTACAACGACAGTTATCATGCTGGAGAAGCTTGTGCAGTCCGGAAAGTAGCATCTGCAAGTACGAGTTCTTTGTCTGTGGCAAGATACATAACCCACAACGAAACGGTTGGCTTCAATCAAGCAATATCACTCAACTTTGTTCACCAAACGCCAATTACTATCAATTTGGTATATATGCAGCTGGGATTAGTATTGGAGTTACTTCAGCAACATTCTTCCAGAAATTTTTCTACTCCGTGCAGTGGGGACTATTGACTCTCTGGTACAATACTCCATCTCTAACCCGATCTCTAGTTCTAGTTTTCTAGAGTTTGCGAACCTAACAGACCGAATAAACCTGATAGACAGGAACCAAAAAAATGTATTGAACAAAAACGGGCCATACGCAGTTTGGAGGTAAACGGATGCAACGTAAACTATCGCACCCAAACCCATTTGGCCTGATATAACATGAAACCTGTTAATGACCCTCCCCTACTAACAAACCACAACAACTTAGTTCAGCTTAATAATGAAATAATTTGACAGTGACATCGGTAGCACTATCGTCCCTAACTTGAAATGATTAGATAAAATGACCCTTAGTGAGTAGTAACCTAGCTTAGTAATAACCCAAATTGAACCCGGCTCACAATAACCTAAATCGAACCCAAATCAATCTCAGTGTTGATGTCAGTCCAACCAGCCAGAACCCTTGATCACAATATTATCCAACCAGCCGGAACCCTTGATCTGGAACTGTCGGGACCAAATCCACCGTATTGTCAGTTACTTCATTCCTTGTATATGGTTCGTCTGAACAACAATACTTGATGGACTGATATGCAGTGCACTAGGGCAAAACATGACAACAAGCATCGAAATTGGAGAGAACTGGTTTGCAATGTTACTAATAACTCTAGGGCTCATCAACTATGCTCTCCTTTTGGGAAATGTTCAGGTAAGACCCAACAAAGTACTTGAACGTAACTTTTGCAATTTAGCCATAGAAGATTAGTGATGATTATGTGTACTTCATTTGACAGGGTTACCTTCAATCTCTAAGTGCTCGACTCGACAACTACATAATTGAGAAAAATGATAGAGAGCATTGGATGCACCATAGACAACTACCTCCTAAATTAAGGGAACGTATCAGAAAGTATGACAGGTACAGATGGGTAGCTACTCGAGGAACTGATGAACAAGCCCTCCTCAGAGGACTTCCTCCTGATCTTCGGAGGCAAATCAAACGTTATGTCTGTCTTGAATTAGTCCGACGAGTAAGCCACCCGTATTCCTACATTCTTGATTTAAACCAGCATACGAGCCTATTGAATTTCCAACCAGATACCATTTCCTCTCTTTTAACTTAATGGTATGGGAATATGTGTAGCCTTGTTACGCTGGTTGTTCTGGGTCGAATTGGCGCCAATACATTCAGTTACGATTTGAATGAAAGGTTATTAGTTATTCCCTGACAGGTCACTCTGAATTAACTGAAAATCTCTGATGTGAATACTATGTTTTCGTTGTATCATATTTAGATGACTCATAAAATTATTTTCAGAGTAGCCAGTTAAAGAGTTATTTTCTAGGTACTAATTGTTTCGGATGGGTCAACTCGGGTCCTTGTACACTAGACTGATGTAACTGTCACATAACAGGTACCGTTGTTCAACAAAATGGATGAACGCTTACTGGACGCAATCTGTGAGAGGCTAAACCCTACACTTTACACAGAAGGCACACTAATCATTTCTGAAGGTGACCCTGTTACAGAAATGCTCTTCATAGTACGTGGCCATTTGAAGTCTTATACTACTGGGGATGGCCGAGTTGGTTTCTTTACCTCCTTTGAAGTCGGTCCAGGTGAATTCGCAGGCGAGGAATTGCTGACGTGGGCCCTCGACCCTCCTCTAAATGGGACCTGCCCGTCCTCCACATTCACCCTAAAGGCAGTTACAGATGTCGAGGTGTTTGCTCTCGATGCCAACGACCTGAAATTCTCAGCCCTGCAATTCAAACAAATGCATAGCCAGGAGCTCAAGCATACCCTCCGGTTTTACTCCCACCAATGGCGAACATGGGCTGCTTGCTATATACAGGCTGCATGGCGTAGGCATAAGAAACGGAAGTTGTTAGCGGAGCTCACTGCAAGAGAAAGGGGTCAAGAATCTATAGATACAGGGGCAACATTGTACGAAGAGATGAAAGTGTTTGTGCCTCGTCCCGGAGCTGGCATGGCTGTGTATGCAGCTAGAATTATGGCTGATATTCGTAAAGGATCAAGCAACCGGTTCGGTCCTGACTCGTGTTCATTGCGGTCACTGTTTCAGTAAGATTAGGTGATTTATATCGAAAATATCGAAAGGTTGAGGGCGACACACTCCTATGTAAAGTAGGAACATCAAAACTAAACTAAACTAATCCTTTCAAAAAAAAAAAAAGATGTACATAAAATCCATGTTGCTCGAATTCTTGTGCAGAAATATTTCTATCAATTTAAGTATTAAAACAGCATTGGTAATTTTCTTTTACGCGCCAAACCACAAATTCAGAGTATAAAAAATGAGTACCACCACAACATGTAGGCATAGAGGCATAGAGCTATAAAATCAATGTTTCGTCGTCGTCGTACATATACCTAAAATATTTACATTGCTGAACTATCTCCACAGGTGTAAAATGGGAGCAAAGCTTTTTCAGGCTACAATAAGTATCAGAGAGGGGATAAAAAAAACAAGAAAAAAGAGTTCCATGTTAATAACTTTGATATGCTCACAACATATTGAAAACCTTGTACACCTTACAGGGTGAAAGGGTTTGATGGCTCGTATACTATGGGCATTTTTGACATTGATACATTACCCGACAGGGCACTGGGTGCAGCCGTATCCTCTATGATGACAGGATTAACTTGCATTACCTTTTCTGGTACAACTTTATCTCCTTCAACCTTAGCAAGCACCTCAAAATGCATCTTCACTTTCTCAGGCTTTGTTTTCCACTCTGGAAATCCTTCGAAACTAAATCCATCTGCCTCATCGAGCTTCTTCTCTACTCCGAACCCTATTTTTAGAAAGGTTTGAGAAGATACATCGGCCTTCAAAAGCCTGAATGAGCCTTTCTTGTGGGCTTTGGGGCCCAAAACGGAAGTCAACAGTTTCTCCAGACCGAGCAAGTTTGAGTGGGACCCGTTCAAAGAAGTCACAGGCCATAAAGTGGTGAATTGGTTTGGTGTCAGAAGGGTAGGGACTTCGGTTGGAAGATTAATGGCGGTGGCAGGCTCAATGGCGGCTTTGTTGACTGATGGAGAAGATAGTTCGACAAGACCAGGTGCAAGGCGTTTGAGCTTCAACCGGTTAGAAGAAGCTGGTGAAGGAGAAGCGGATGTAAGTGAGGTAGGGCCTACCACACGGAGAGAGAGAAGCGGGGTTGCTTGGCCACGGGAAGCACGGCGAAGATGTTCAGCTAGACTTAGAAGACCAGAGGCAAATCCACTTTGAGTCCTGTTAAAAGGAAGTGGAAGATCAAGAGGCTGGCGCAAACTAACTGATTTAGCACCTTTAACTGTGACCACAGCTCCCTCTGCAAGAATGACTTTTCTCAAGACACCGGCATCCACATCGTGCTGCAAAAGGAGGAAAGCAGCATTAACTTGTCTGCAATTAATATATTCTCAAATTGCAATTAACAAATCTTGTGTTTTTAAGCTAGATTAGTATCATGATATCCAAAACTGGACGATGACGATGATTTATGATGTACACCAGTGACCAGTTGAACAGGAAGCAGGGCGAAGCAGGTCTCTTTAGGTAATGATTAAAAATGGAGTAAATGGTTCAAACCCCCTCTGAACTTTTATTTCTTTCATTCACAACAGTCGAAAAACCGAACCTAATACCACTTGTTTAAGAGATGAAAGTCATTACCATTGAAACAAATGGACTTGATGAAACTGGTTCATGAGTTGATGTGAACAATAGAACTTCCCTTCACATAATGAACTTAACTACTATAAACTAAATAAACACTCATCTAACCATCTTAATATTTCAAAAATCAAACATATGATATCTTCCCTAATCCTCAGAAATACGATGTCTAATAAGGACGCACATGAAGCTTGTCCACAAGGACATCAGACATGGCTAACTGTTTCATTAGAGCTTCACACAACACAATCACCTTTCATCACAGTCGTCGTTTCCTCAGATAACAATGAACAGCTTTCAAATGTCACAACAATTAGATAATCATGCACAAGGACAACTCAAATAGAATGCTACTGTCATATTAACAAACTTCAACCATAGGCACCATAAGTGTAGGAAAATCCATGCACACAACCGGAATCCCATGAGAGTAATTAACAGAGAATATAAATTCAAGACTTCAATAAATCCAACAAATGACATACCGGCAATGAGATCCTCATATCTTTGCCATCCTGTATCCACAGCTCCATAGGACCTGCAAGCTGAAAGGGTGCTAAAACAGAATCCATATTTTCATCTTTCTTTTCCACCAACCCATTCTCCTCCCCGGGTTTGATAGGCTTTTCCACTCGGAAAATGGGTAAATCGACAAACTCCCATCGATTTACATCTTCAAGGAGCTTCACTGGAAGCACCTTGTTGTCAATTTCAACATCGAATTCATATGCTACTGATTTTCCAACCAAGATATCTTTCACATCAAACCCGGATATCTTAAAATTATCCGCTTGAAACCCTAATCCCTTTACAATAGCTTCCTTCAAATCCTACATACCACAATCGAATAAGTAAACCACAAGTTTCACTAAATTGCATAAATCAAAGAAAACTTCTCAAATACCAACATCGATTGATTCCATTTAGAAAATCATACAATTGTTAAGAAATTTGTGAATCCATAAACATTCAAAATATCAGCTAGTCTCATAGACCGTCTCACGTTAAGATAAGATTATTATGTGACCGTCTCATAACCAAATGTGTCAATATATATGCAAAATCATCTACATTGTTTACTAGCTAAATTAATAGGAATAAATTCAATCACAAGATTTAACAACCCAGATGAAAAATAGCCAGAATTTATTTATAAAACCAGCTAAAATTCCAACAAAACAATAACAAATAATATAAAAACACCCACAAAATCTAATTGAATCATGACTTCAGCTCAAAATCAACAAATCCAAATTAATTACTACGGCCATATGATCAATTATCCAAATTAGCAATCACCAATCAAACAAAACCACCCAAATTATCAACAAATTGCGGGGTAAAGGGGTCGGATATACGCAACATTGTATCAGCAACACAAAGAGGCTGTTTCCGAATAACCCAAAATGAAAATCGCATCAAAAAGAAAATCAACAATAAATCAGAAAAGGATGACTTACAGAAATTGCTTTAGGAAAAGGGGGATTAACATTAACATCAGGAGATGAAACTAGACCCCATGAAAAAGGAATCATCACCATTGATAACATAAGAACATAACTTAAACCCTTGAAAATCAATTTAGGACCCATGATTATGATTATAATAATTACAATTAGTTTGAAATTAATTAAAAGATTGAGACTTTATTGATTTCACAAAAGAGGGTATTTAATTAATTGAAATTTTTAGGTGATTTTTGATGATTATTTTGATTAATTGGTGTGAAAAAATCACCATCCAGAAATGTTAAATTAATTTTGTAATTTGATTTATATACGTGTGTGTTTTTGGATGAAGAATGTTCTAGGTTGATGATGTGGACCAATAAAGTTAGAGTTTGAGGTGGCTATGAGTGTTGTTGGCTGACGTGGCTTAAATTTAATGGTTATTCAGGTGGTTTTGTTTGGATTAGTGGAGTTCAATTTCACCGTGTTTGTCGGAGTGGGATTAATTGTCCTATTTTGTAATGATTGTGATCAGATTTGATAATTGGGTTATTCGAGTTTAGTATACGTAGAGCTGGCAAGTTTGGTCCGATCCAAACTCGAGCAAACCCGACTCGTTTGGATTTGAAAATTTTGCAACTCGTCCCGACCAAAAGACGATTCGTAACCTGACACGAGCCGATAATCAGTGACCTGACCCGGTACTGACACAATCCGATGTTGACCCGACAAATATTAAAGCTTAATATTGACCCGATAATGATCCGACCCGATACATCGCTTGACCCGAAACGACCCAACCAAATGATGACCCGAGCCCTACCCAACCCGACCCAACCCGACCCGAAGGGGTAAACTGACCCGATATGACCCGAACTTGATATGACTTGACCTGACCCAAACCCGACTGACTTGATTGCCATCTCTATAGGTAGCACCAACACAGACACGAACACGTGATACGGCATCCCATGAAATTTAGGACACGGGACATGCTATTTAAATTTAATTAAATATATATTTTATGGTTATAAATAACGTATGATTTTATTTTTGTAATGTATTTGAAATCAAATTTAGATAAGTTAGGTGAAATTTGACCTTGACTATAATTAATTCTCATTTTCCACCCAAATATATCTTTCAATCAATCTCTTTTGACATTTAATTACTCGTCTAATCTATAACATGTTTAGGCGTGTGTCTAGTCGAGTGTCCGGGTGTCAGGCACGGGACAGCTAGTTAGGACAAGTGTCCGTGCTACCTAGCCTCTAAGTATACGTGAATGATTTATATTTTTTTATGTGGGTACGTTTTTTTTACAGTACTAGTTGTTGCCCCACGCCCAATGGTGCTTCAATTTGATTACTCGTTGCACAACTTCGTATTTGTGGGTCATTAGCTTGTGAACTCGTGTTTTCAGCATATATTTGAGTATTCCGGTTAAGCATTATTTTATGTAGTAAATTAGATTATAATAATGACTGACAAGTGAAAGACTGTCGCTTTAACTCAGGTAAATATATAGCGTAGCTCATTTTGGTTACTCGTTGCACAGTTTCGTTTTTTGTGACCATAAACGTGGAAAACCATGTTCTCAACATTTGTTTGAGTATGTTAGTTAAGCATTTTTAGAGCACCTTGACTTTTTGCAAACATTTGGCCTTTTGTCGTACGGCTTCGTTTAAGCTAATATGGCCATCTAAGTTATTTTGTTCATCATATGCCTGAGAACATCTACTCAACATATTATGCAATATTACCACTAACTTCTACTTAACGTATTACCTAATATAGTAGAATAGTAGATGATTGGCCATTAGACCTTTATATTGTTTTCATTACTTCTCCTTTCTCCTCCAATTTCTCCTCATACTAATTGTTCTTCTCCCCTTAACCATGCATACTCCGCCTCCACCTCATTTTTCACCACCTTCCTCACCCTTGATCTCGTCCTCCTCTTTCTCTTCCTCTTTTCGTCTCTCCATCGCCTTCGCATCCTAAACCACCTCCCTTTTTCACATCGTTGTCCCCCTTCTTCCCTTTTCCCTTCCTCCTCCCATATACCTTATATGTCCCTCTATCCTCCTCATATATATCTTCTATTTTTCCTTTTCCACTTGCTCTCATATTTCTCATCCCATTTTTTTCTCCACATATATCTTCCCATTTCTCCTCTCTTCCCTTCCTCTTTCTCTTTTTTCTTATCGTTCACATCCTTCCATTTCTCTCTCTTTACCTCTACTTCTTTCCCCTTACTCTCTTCCTATTACTTCTCCTCCTCATCCTCCTCTTTCTCCTCATACTACTCGTTACTCCCTCCTTACACTAAAAAATAAAGGTGGGATACTGACGGAAATCCCTGTCAGGAACACGGGTTTTTGACGGAATTTCCGTCATAAATATTCGTCCCTTTATATGGTCACAAAAACCGGATTACTGACGGATATTCCGTCAGAAAACGTGCTTCTGACGCATTTCTGACGGGTTACCAATAGTCTCCAAAGGTTGACATAAAGTCAACAAATTATTGACTTTTCTGACGGAATTTTCGTTAGGAAGTCAACAAAATTGACCTTACTGACGAAAATTCCGTCAGAAAAGTCAAACATTTACTGACCGTTCAGACGGAATTTCTGTAAGAATAGTCAATAATTTGTTGACTTTCTGACGGAATTTCCGTCAGTATAGTCAACAACTTATTGACTTTTCTGACGGAAATTCCATTAGAAATTATACCAGTAGTGGTTGGAAACTGCTTTCTGTCCAGCCACAATGCGTTTTGTGCATTGTTTTATAACTCAAATCCTGCAGAAAATCATACATAGACGTCGACCGCAAAACGGGAATCAAATCCAATATCGACCTAGAACAAGAATTAATCAACAACATTGAGACCAACAACGAAAAATAGGAATAAAATGTTATTTACATAGAAAATCTTTGTCAAATTCATACAAAGTCTTAGAAACCTAGAAAGTAGTCTTTTACATAA
>JAOWBH010158739.1:0-11479 GCA_028566215.1 Silene coronaria | reverse complement strand
TGTCATGGGTTCTTATGGGTTGATTAAGGTAGATAAGGGGTTGAGTCTCATACATGTGAATCGGTTCAAGTCGGATTATGAGTCAAGTCTCTCGATCTAATGACTCTACCTAAGTCAACCAGGGTAGCTCTCGCGTATGCCCGTTGGACTCACCAACTAGTGCACGGTCTATCACTTCTAAGGCTCTCGATCTTATAGAGGTGATGATTAAATAGAGATTCATACAAGTTCTTTCAAACAACCATATCATCAAACATCATATGTACACAAGTTGAAACAAAGACCAAAACACAAGTACGATAATCAAATACCAAAGATTAAGCCCTTAATCAAACCCCATAATCCCCCATTAACCCTAGCTAAGAGATTACTCACTACCCATAATCATGTTATTAATAACAAATCTAAATATGAAAAAACAAAGCATAAACACGATGAATAATGAAAGATTAACAAAGGATTAAAAGGAAATTAGGAATTATACCCACCAGATGAACACTAGATGAGAATAATAAGAACAATTATTGAAGAAATCTTGGAATAGATGAAGATCTTGTCACTAAATCTTGCATAAACCCAAATAAATCTTCAATTACAACCTAGATCTAAGAATGATTAAAGAGAGATTAAAGTTAATTAAGAGGGATTAGAGAAATAATTTAGATATAATTACTTTGCTAATAAGGAAGGATGGAGGCTAATAATGTGTTCTCCTTCTTTAATCCTCCTACATAATGGGTATTTATAGTGGAAGGATTAAGTTAAAACTAGGTTTAGGAAAATGATTAGAAGTCGGCGGATATGAGGAAGAACTCGGACGAGCTGCTGCTTGTCTCGGACGAGCTGGTGGCCATCTCGGACGTGCTGCTTCCTATCTCGGATGAGTTGCCTTCCTGTCAAGGCTTCACCTCGGACGTGCTGTGAGGCATCTCGGACGAGATGTCTCACAGGCCACAGCCACATTTTGGCTTATTTCTACTCATTTTCCTTTCTTTATTTAGTAAGGCCTTCTCGTCTTTGTTCCCTTTTACGTCTTTATGCACGAGTCGTCTTTAGGACATCAAAATGAGCGTAAGAGACGGGTTTTCCGCCTAATTTGGCTCCTTTCCTACATTTCGAATAAAACAAGGTACAAGTGCGAATAGGAAGGTTTTGGCCGTAAAATCGACAACAAATAGGACTAAATGCATGCATAATTAGGCTAGTTAGGGGGTATAAAATGCGTAAAATGGAACCACATCAAATATCCCCAAACCGAACCTTTACTCGTTCTCAAGTAAAGAGGTGAACAAGACAACGACCTTTATTAAAACTACTCCTAATAATATAACCGATACAAGGCAATTAGCGGGCCTTGCTCCGCCCCTTCAACTCACAATAAGGTATCCATGAGGTAGAATACGTCACAAGGCAAGTGGGGTCTTGCTAAACTTTCAACACATCCTAGCAATAAGCACACAAAACAAGAAATAGGATGCATCCACAAAAGAATAGCTACTTCCCTGATCAAATTAGCGAAATCAACCAAGAGAGAACTAATCTAAGTGTAAGCAATTCAATGTAGCCACTAATTCTTTAGATTACTAGGTTCAAGAGGATGTAACCGAATCACCTCCGAATAGTGTCAAACTAGTAAGTCTTTCATCCACATTTGCTAAAATACATCGTCAAGGGAAATAGAATGGATATGGAATGATAGACTCCATGATGTTAGAAGACACTGTAGGTTTGTGTTGCATTCCCCTCTCACCTAGATGAGAAAAAGGGCCGTCCCTCTTTGCCAAGCAACTATAAAAGCGAAACCATCTAAAATGTAAGGAAAAACTTTTATTTGAGAGTTCTTATTGGACTTGTTTTTGGTTTGTTTGCTTCACAATTTGTCTAGCAAAGGGTATGCGTGGAGACCAACAATAAGCAAATCATCGCCGTAGCGACCCCATATGTAGAGAGGGTACTCTTGAAAAGTTTAGAAGTCTCCTATTGCACTCCCTAAGTTAGATTACAACAAAATATAGGAAAACAAGTTTTTTTGATTTGATATTTGATATTTGTTTGGTTTTTGATTTGAGATTGAAATGAAATGAACTCGTTTTTATTTATGTATGAGCTTTCCTTGTGTTTGGCATTTGTAGAGCATGAGATGGCAAAAGTTGGGGTTAGTTGCATGGCTCAGAGGTCACCTAGGAATACACGGCAATCAAGGAATTATCACATCATCGGGGGTGAGCAAATGGTCAAAATCGCAAACCCTTAACTAAGCTTTAGCAAACGGGTCAAAACATACTAGTTGGACACTATCTAGGGTATTTCGACTCTATTCTCATTGACAAAGTCCTAAGTAGAAGAAGTGCCTACAACGACCTATTTACACTTGTCATATTTCTCAATTTGGCATTTTCCAAAATTTTCCTAAATGCAACTATATGTCATGATGCAACTAATGTAATACATGTTATAATGCATATTCTCTAACCAACTAGTATGTCATATAATACAATGCAATACTCATAACAACACATAGGCAATCAACAATCGCAATAACAAAATAGCACCTCATCGTCCATAACATACAAGCTCATTCTCTTCAAGTGATAATTGAAAAAGAAATGGAAGGGAAAAATATATTAGAACGATCATACCATGCGGTCTTCGTTTCCTATGTCGGTGTCTCGAATGATGCAACATGCCCTATGTGAAAGAGAGTAACAAACATATAATGTATATACAATTCTACACTACAAAGTAGATAACATATTTTTAGGTTTTTCAAATTTTCAAATTTTTAGGATTTTCGATTTTATAAAAACAAGGAACATGTTTTTCGATTTTTAAAAGTTTTTCAAATTTTTACAAACATTTTGGATTTACATTTCTCATCCCCACACAAAGAAAGTACATTGTACCCAATATACACGATGGGGATGAGAAATCAAGGCATGAATGCAAATGAATGCTTGATTTATCGAAATGCAAGTGCATGCTCTAAACTAAATGCAAAGTTAGTAACTAAGTTAGTCTACATGATGCATGAAATGGTCAAATAGAAAGATAATTATGATTAACTTGGGTCTCTTATAGTTGAACTTCCCCAAACCGAACAAAACACCATTTCTAATGCAAAAAGAGTGATGTTAAACTACTAGAGACCATGCATGAATGCAAAGTGATCTATTCTAAACTATGTGATGCATGATCTCGATTAAGTAGGGAGCTAATTTGAATTAACTCGAATCCTGGATGATCAACCTTTTCCCAAAAGAATATTTTACAAAGCACTTATTAATGTGCCAAAAACGGGAAATGTTTGCTCATAGCCATGCATGATATACAGATGGATAAATGCAAATGAAAGATAAGCAAGAAACATGAGAGATAATTGAAAAGGGAGACACATACCAAATTCCAAGGAAATGATGCTAAGGAAGCCATCGTTCACTTTTGGAGTTGTCGTCATCCTTGATCAAGCTTCCTCGCTCTCATCATCCTCTTTCTTAACCTCCTTAACATCGTTGTCGTCATATCATCACCATCGTCCTTGGCATTTTCTATGACACCATCTTCATTATCTTTCTCCACACATTAGACACCCCCACGTTGGCGTTCTTGTGGACAAAAGGGTTGTACTCATGAGGATATGAGGGATATTTTTAGAAAGGTAATTCGGATGGAGTTCTTTTTGTTAGAAAAGATGATAGGTAATCTTTCGCTTCCACCAATGGGAACGGTGTGGGTTAAGTTTTGAGGGATTTGTAATGGGAGATAAGGTATTTAATGAGGGAGTATGGTTTGTTTATGTGAAAGAGGAAAAAGAAGATAGAACATAGATAGGAAATAGAAGTGACTCGAGCTAAATGTAGGTGTCTCTCGGGCTTAAGGCTCATCTTTTCATGGTCGGGTTGTACTTGTCATGGCCTGACTCCTTCCAAAGTGATGTGGGAATTACGCACAAGCCCAAATTCTTCATTTTCTTCATTTCGTTACATTTTCTATTTTCTCTTGTGGGGGGAAGGGTTGGTAATGATATCCAAGCCACTTCCATCCCCACACTTGGTTCTTTACCTCTATACACATCCACAGACATTAAAACACCCTCCCTCACTTGCTCTCATGCAAAATTTTTATCAAATGCAATTAAATTAAATGCAACTAAGGTGAACTTTTATCTCCCCAAACCGCTTGAAAACATCGCTTAAAATGCAAAAACGAGAGATTAAAAGTCACTCAACGAAATACAAACATGGTTGATAACATGAGAGTAAAGAGGAGAGAATAAAACACACATGTGTTTATGGGAAATGTCGTAAAATGAAGGGAAAAAAGTCGTCAAAATAGCCTTGGAAACTTTGGATTGAAAAATCGGCGGCATTTGATCATCCGGACTCCGAATCAGGTGATTCAAGTGCCTAAACCGCTTGATTTATCGACGCCGTTCAATCTGTCAAGGTTTCTATCAATCTGGGGGTCATCTCGAATGAGTTCCTCTTCGTCTCGAGCGAGACAGTGTTGTCTCGGGCGAGACAGTGCTGTCTCGGGCGAGATGTGAGCCAGGATAAAAAAAAAAAAATCTCAAAGTTGTCTCGGGCGAGACAGGCCTTCTCTCGGGCGAGATGTGGGTCAGGACCAAAAATTTTATTTTTCGAAGGCTTATCCTGGACGAGATGGCTTCAATCCCATTCGAGATGTTGGTCAGGAATTTGTCTTCTTCTTCTCTTTCCCTAAACTCGTGGGGGACAACACATCTAGCCCTAGATGCTCTTTTAACCTCCACACACTTCATTTTTGCCCTCGATGCAACATCAAAACACAAGTGAGAGTACTCTTCCTTACATCTCTCATTCAAAAACTTGTTAAACACATGCAAATGAATTAATACAAAGTTAAGGGTTAGAATATCTTACAAATGGTGATTATAGGGATGACTCCACTAAACTCATTTCTTGGTTCCATTTTCATTGACATTGTCCATGTTGCTTAACTCTCTTAGCAACCGATCAAAAATTTGCAAAAAAGCGTCAAATAAGTAAATCTTAAACCATGACCACTTCAAGATAAAGCGCAGCCAACCAAGCTTAGAATCCTTGTCGACACAAGGCAAGAAATATGGTTCGTAATCCTTGGGAGGCATCCATCCTCTCCCATTATCTTCAAATTTGATGATGCAAAGCTTTGATCAATCATTCCTTCAAGAGTAGAAGGAGAAATCGCTTCTTCTTGATGAGAGGGTAACTTTGGAGTAGAGGTTGGATGTGTTAATTTTTCACGTTTAAGAATGGGCTCAATCAAGTCAATCGCATTATCCTATTCTTCTTTAATTTCGACCTCTTCTTCGTTCCATGAATCATTAAAATATTCAACCTTCTCATCATCACTAGCTTCTTCGGCCTTGTATTCAAAGAGAGGATTTTCTACCATCATCTTCATATCACTCCACCCTTCAAAAATCGGGTTTCCATAAGTTTTGCTTAAGGAAACTCCAATCAAACCTTCACAATAATTGATAGGTGGAGGCTCAAACTGTAGCATTTCGTGCTGGTAGTAGTTCTTGCTTAGAGGATTGCATTGGTATTAGATTTATTAGTAGTGGTATGATGGTTAAAACTGAGTTTGCAGTGTGTTGGCACTAGTGTTGATGGTATTTGGCAATATTGCAGAGTTTAGTTGAGTTGGTGTTTGAACTAGAGGAAGAGGGTTGTCTTATGCATGTATGAGTGTGAACTTCGGGGACGAAGTTCATTCCTAAAGGGGGGAGATTGTGATACTTTGTATTCTGGTGACTTGGGACTTAGTCGAGTGCTTACTCGGTCGAGTGAGTGTGGTACTCGTCCGAGTATGTTGAACTCGGCCGAGTACATTGTCGGGCAATGCTGGTTGGTTCCTGGAGTGTAGTCACTCGGCTGAGTACTAGTGGTACTTGACCGAGTAGGCTGCACTTGACTGAGTACTAGTGGTACTCGGGAGAGTTCCCGGTGCGTTTTGTGTTTTTACGTGGTCTACTTAGGATTATTAAGAGAGGTTTTAAATAGGATTTTCCGTCAATTCATTTCCCATTTCGTTTCAGAATCTGTTTTTAAAACTCCCTTAATCCCCTTTATCATCCCTCAAGCAGGGTTTAGCATTCATGTCGGGATTTCATCTTTCATGGCGTTGGTTATAGTGTAAGTCTCGATCTTCATCTATTGTCAGTTTATAGTGTCTCAACCCTAATCAGATTGGATTAAGGGTTTGATAGTATGATGTTATAGTAATGTTAGATTATGATTGTTATAGGTGACGGGTTCGTAGATGATCATTTCTAACTTATTCTTGTGTGCTTAATAGGATTGCTATCAAGGTAGGGTTTCCTACTCAGTTATGCGATTATACCATTGTTATGTGATGCATTGATTATGTCTGAAATTGTGATGTTGGAGTTGATGTTGGAAATGATGATTGTGATTGTTTGTGGGACCTTTGGGAGACGGTGTCACCCCCATCTTCAGCCCCTCGTGACTCCCATCGTGAAAGGGGATATGCACATTAATAAAGTGGGTTCGCTCGGGCGTCGAGCGGGGAGTTGGTGGATACTGCTGCGGTTCCCCATTGGCGGCGGGGTTACCAGTTATGATGGGTAGTCCGATTGGAGTGGTGTGTGGAAGTTTTGTTGATGATGACTTTGGTATAATTGTTGTGATTGAATACTGACGCATGTGCGGTTGTTTATTATCTGCTCTGATCCATCGATGTTGGCGTATGGTGATCGAGCAGGCTTTGGACAGGTATGATTTGTATATGGCGCAATGGGACTCGGAGGGGATCATCAGTTGTAGAGTTTTGTCCCATAGTCGTTCGTGTCGTTTGTTAGACTTATGTCATTTTATTTTTTTTCAGAGATTGTGTTTCACGCTTTTGGTGTTGGGCATTTGACTTGTAATTTGAGTTCCTTAAACTATTTAATATTTATTTCTTCCGCTATTGCTTCTCTGATGTATGCTACCTCGGTTTCCCGAGGCTGTAGCTCCCCAAGTTACTAGGGAAGGTCTTGGTAAGGCTCCTTGGTAGCTGGGGGTGTTACAAGGAGAAAGTGATATGAACGGTTATACCAAGCGTCTCCTTTTACTTGAAGTGTATCATGTGCCTACGCTATTTGTTAGACAAAACATATATACACAATGCGATATTTTTTGATTTTTCAGAATTTTTTTTTAAAATTTAATTTTGAGGCATTTCCTTATTTTGTAAGATATATACCAATATTTACAGAAATTTACAAATATACACAAAGTGGATATTTCTCTCCCCACACTTAAATTTACATTATTCTCAATGGAACGAAATATAGGGAGGAAATGTGAAAAATAAAAGACGTGTCTTTGGTATTTTTAAATTTTCCTTAAAAATAAAAACTTGTTTTTGTATTTTTCATATTTTCGAAATGACATAACTTGTTTTTGTGTTTTTTTTGGGCCTCCTCCCCACACTTATTATATGCACATGGTGTGTAGAGCAGGCAAATAGATAAATGAAATAACATATTTTTGGATTTTTATAATTGGAAATGAAATAACGTGTTTTTTGGTTTTTAAATATGGGAACCCACACTTATTTATTTACATATGTGGAGGAAATTCGGAAATTAAAGACATGTTTTTGAAATGTTTGAAATTTTCTAATTTTTTGTTGGTTTTTCAAATATTCGATTTTGTTGGTTTTTAAATAGGATACAATGCATGCTCTATTCTAAATGCAAAATAGAAATACGATGCAAGATACACTACATGAATGCAACTACATGTGACGATATACTACATAAATTGAAATCCTAATGCAAGCCTATATGAATGCATCTAAATTGCACACCTATTCTATAATATATTACAAGTATACTAAATGCATGCGAAAATTAAACACGATTGAGAATTTGGATTGAGGGATCATACTTGACTTTGGATTTTAAATGGGAGCTAGGCTAGCCTTCCACCAGGCCACCTAAAAGTCCTCCTCCTCGGACTCGCCATCGTCATCCTCTTGCCCACCGAACTCGTCACCTCGAATGATTTCGCCCGAGTATATAGGCATGCCGCCACTGCCTCCCACGTTGAAACCCCCTCCTATGTTGAACTCTCCACCCGCCATAAAGCCGTCCTCCATAAAATCGAAGGTGCCCACTTCGCCACCCAGGCAAAAAATGGAAGGTTTACCCCCCGAACCATTGGGTGCTATGCCCTCTGCTTGAGAAGCGGCCGGTGTAGGGAAGATGGGTTGACTAAAGTAGTCTTGTTGCAAGTTCAAATCCCCATAAACCAATGAGCCCTCTTGGCTCGAGTATCCCCCATCCGGTGGTAGGTAGTATAAGGGTTGGTAGCCACCCGGGTTTTGGAAACCTCGTCTCATGTAATCATCATAAACCAAGAATTGACCCGCCGCTTGGTCATAGTAGATGCGGTAGAGCTTCCGGTTCATGTCGCACAGCTCATTTGCGCCCGCCTCATTGCTTAAGTTCATATTATCCATCCACTTAACAAGGTCAGGATGGAGTGGGGCTTGGGTGGGTTTGCTAGAGGACCTCTCTCCTTGTCGGAATGCTTGGAAGGGGCTTTGTTGAAAGAACAGTGGAGGTTGGTTGTAATGCAAAGATGTGGTGAGAGTTTCTCTTCGGTCACGCCCGTAGACAATGGTTTGGGGTTCCGTAGGGTTAGATTCATCATTATCCTCGGCCTCAATCTCTAAAAGGTAATGCTCGGAGTTGGGAATAATCTTTTTCTTTTGCGGATTAGGGAGAGGGACCGAGTTCTTGTCATTACTAGCAACTCGAATTTGCCAATAATCAATGTTGTCGTTCGGGTTTCTCTTAATCCACCTCAAAGTATGTTGAATGTATTCTTTGGTGAGGTAGGAGTTCCCATGAATCGACTTTAAAGAAGAAGACAAATTTCGGACCAAACGTCGGGCTAGGTGGGTTATGACCCCACCAATACAAATTGGGGTCGATTGACCCGGAGAATTGCTTAAATTGTTGATGTGGAGGGCTAGGTGGTTTGCTATACAATTTTGAAAGCCGCTGATTCGGTGAATAAGTAGGACCCGAGAATGTCTAATTACTCAGTCCGAAAGCTATGATTTTCGTCCCGACTAAAAACCGTCCACCCCATGAATTTGTGCCATATTATAATGGCGGCATTGTGACCCTATTGGCCGCCCTTTTGACTTTTGGGTTATCATCAAGACCCGAAATTGCTTTCCATACCCTCCCATTATTAAAACTTTCTGGTGCACGATGTGGAGGGGATGTGTCGAAACCGAAATGTTGGGCAAAATTGTCCAAGGTGAGTGTATAATCCTTGTTTAAAAGGAGAAAATGCAAAAAAACTACATTTCCCGAGGATTTATGCTTATCGTACATGGCTCTCATCCCAACACGCGCAAACAAGTCCAATGATATACGATCTAAGCCTAAGTCTCGCATAGAGGGGCGATGAATAAAACGTGTCGCGGTAAGGGGGTGTTGTTTAAAGAGAACAAATTTACCTTTTTGGTGACAGAGTAGAAGTGGAGTCCCAGGAAATCCAGATCGGGACTCATATCGCTCGCCACGGCCGCCACCATATTTGCTTGCTCAAGGGAAAGATTTCCCCTTCTTTACCTCTTTCATGTAGACATTCTTGATTGAGTGGTTGGGTGGGTGATTGGAGTTGATGGGTTGAAGGTTAGAGGTTGATTAATAGAGTTTTGGGGAGTTTTTGTTGAGTTTAGAGAGAAGAAGATGAAGAAATAATGGGGAAAAGGTGGGTTTCGTGCGTCTTTAATCCGAAACAGACCCTCCCACCCGGTCTCGATACCGGCCACCGGTCTGCCGGCTTAAAATCTTCTCCAATTGTTATTTTTTGTGCAACTTCATAAACTTACCAGCCGGTTGGCTGACCGGCCGCCGGTCTGCCGGCTTGGAGTCCTCTTCCTCTTAATTCTCCGTCTTTTTTCTTCATAAAGGGGGTCCCAACCGGTGAGCCGGCTAGTGACCCTAATCACCCAAAAATATCGCCTAGCCCTTTATGGGGTGCTCCCAGCCGGTGGACCGGCTGTCGTCCGACCAGCTCATAGCCCTTCTCCTTCTTCAAATTTTTCATTTTGTAATATTCTTCAGGAACTTCCCAGCCGGTTGGTATATCGGCTGCCGGCTACCCCGCTAGGAAACTCAACCCATTTAAATTTTCAACAAATTTTTCAAAATACAGGAACTTCCCAGCCGGCGGCCTGATCGTCGGCCGGTGGACCGGCTGGGGTTTCTTTCCTCGTGGTTTCCTCAATTTTTCCTCCAATTCGATTTCCGACACTTTGCTTATCCTCGGTTTCCGTGTTTTCCACATGCACACCGACTCGCCTAGTCGGGATATGGGCTAAGCAAAGGCAAGTTAGAATTGTTCCGCATTTTCCCAACCAATCAAGATATGACCACCCTTCATAGAAAATCACCAAGTACGATCAAATCCAAATGTCTCAATTTCTACCTACATGCATGCTATGTACAATCGGTGGTTTAAGGAAATCCACCAACCATTCATTGTTTGAAAAAATTTTAAATCGACTCCTCCTCGGGAAGCGGTCCCTCGAGGTAGAGCACATCGACCGTTCCCGTCACACCCCCTTGATAGTATCTCTTCACTCGTTGTCCATTAACTTTGAAGCTTCTGCCTTCATCACTCCAAAGTTCATAAGCTCCATAGGTGGAGATATCCATTACCTTGAAAGGTCCCGACCACCTATAATGTAGCATGCCCGGAAACACATTCACTTTTGAATTGAAGAGGAACAAGGTCTCCTACACTTATATTCTTCTCAATGATCTTGGCGTCATGCCACTTTTTCGTTCGGTCCTTGTAAATTTTGGAGCTTTCTTAGGCATCAAGCCTCAACTCTTCTAGCTCACTTATTTGGAAAAAACATTTTTCACCGGCCATGTTGATGTCAAAGTTCATTTCTTTGAAAGTCCACCATGCTTTGTGCTCTAACTCCACGGGTAAATGGCACGCATTGCCATATACAAGCTTGTATGGTGTTGTCCCAATGGGTGTCTTGTAAGTGTAGACACGGGCTACTAGCGCCGCGCGTCCCATTTAAAGGGGCAAGGCGGCGGCACATCTCCCACAGAGCCTCGCGGAGCGAGTCACGTCATGGGTTGTTATCGATTTAAAAGGCTTAGAAACTGATGAAAGGTTGAACAAGCCTGCATTTGTGGAAATTGGAACCTTTCGAATACTTCATGTCATGTCAAGACACAAAGTAGTGACATGAACACCAAGAATTTGTCACCCTTAGGATTCTATATCTAGAATGACTCTCGTAAGCCCGCGGACACGGATGTTCACAAAGATTCCAAGTAAGGGGTGTGGGTACGTGTTAGGAAGCTCTTTAATCGAACACCTAACTGTTGTTGGAGCAAGTGTCCTCCACAATAGTGCATTTATATTATGAAATCTCATAAGGAATATACTCGGGATAATTAGTA
>JAOWBH010158728.1:0-11222 GCA_028566215.1 Silene coronaria | reverse complement strand
ACCGAGAAGTTGACTTTTTGCCAGGAAGTGAATTAAGGCGTAGTTCGTTAAGCAAGGTTTGAAAAGGTAGTGTTTGACAATTGATCCATTCCTATTATGTGAAAAACGAAAGCAAAACTCAAAAGCAAACTGCATGAAACTAATACCTATACCACCAAGTCTATGAATTAGAAGAGCGTAAAGACATAGATTAAAAGAATTGGGCCTAAGATAGGCTTTCAAGAAAATCAACCTCACCTATTATGGTGCTCCTTTGGTATCGTAGGCAAGATTTCATTAGCACGTTCAAAGTCTCCACGCATCACAAGAGTCTTGTATTCAATCAAGCTAAGGAGTAATGTGTACCCTATCACGCTGCAATTACAAAAGGAAGAAGACGAGATAGTTTAGCGATTTGCACGTAACATTATCAGAGCCATTGTTTTCAAATCAGAAGGCCCTAAAAGTAAGCTCACTTGAATTCCTTGTCAATAAGATACACCCGACTTTGACTAGCAAGGTATCCTAAAAGGTACATAGGGCGGTCCAAGTGGAACATAGTGGTCACCTGCAGCCACAACATTCAGACGAGGGTACGTTTGGGAGAAAATCCACAAATGTCCAGGATAAAAAAAAAATCATTTAATAGGTAATAACAAGTTATACCTCTCCACCAACACAGTAATTAAGCCTCCAGGAAGAGTTGTTGTAAATAAAACAATCTCCAACCCATAGTCCAGTCCTTACACGTTCATTCGTTTCATGAAGCAGCTCAAATGCATCTTCGGCCCCCTGTTCGTCCACTGGCCTTCCACTATTCAGGTAAGATGACACTGCATCACGCTGTAAAACAAGAAGATTACTGCCAATTGAGCATCTCAAAATATGTGTCACTAGTAATAATGGCTATAAATAAGCAGAAAGAGTTCCGAGTCCAAACATTGAACTTCAAGATGTAGAAAGAAGTGTCACTAGCAATAGCCACCATGTCACCACTGTCGGCCCAGTAGAGGTTCTACGATGGTTAACAACAAAATGTTAGAATGCACCCTCCGATCAGAGCATAGCAATAAACACCAGCAAGTAAACACTCAGGCAAAATTAAGCTAAGGCCATAGCACTCACTTTAACATTAACATCAATTCTCCGAATAAAACTGCAGTCTGCCCAGTCATAAAAGCATATAAAATCATTCGAACACATTGCCAACAAAGTTCCGCCATATATCCTCTCAGCAGAAAATGTTGGTCGAATACTCTTCTTTTCCTGAAAGGAACCATAGCCATAGCACTAAGCTTATCATATCACACTAACAGAGCAGAAAAATGGTAGCAATCATACATGAAAGACGGATCGACAAGAAGTATCGGTTTTGTACACAGAATTACAGGATTATTAAATATCTGGCAGAGCCATGTCAAAGTAAGAATAATGAACTGAGATTTATAGTGAGAAAAGAATTAATAACACTATTAGAAATCTTTTTTTTTCTTAGCAGGTATAAATAACGAAGTCAATTATTTTCCCTTCCAAGACAAAATATTTGATCTGCGAGGCTGAACATCTTGCTTCAACATGTTCACTCGTTAATTTACAATATCACAAAATGGTTTAAAGATTACAGTTGTCATAAATATACACAAAGTTCAAAATTTCCAATCAAGGGTCACCTTAACACCCCATCAGATGACTGTAACAACATTTTCACCTATTGAACTACAAAATCATTTTAATATCACAACATGGTTTATATGATTCCAACTTTAGGGCTCTTAATCTCTTATACAGAGAAACTGAAACCCCCACCAAATGACTGTAGCATGGCGCAGTTGAACGTTGAAAACTAAACTAAAGAAGTAAAAAAAAAAACATAGCAACCTATACAAAAGGTCTATCAAAATTTACCTATAGAATTATAGATGATATGATCCACCAAAAAAGAAAATTACATCACTGAATCATCAAACACAAACCTGAAAATTTTTGCTGAAGATCTTGATCTTAGAGGTGCTTTCTCTAACAGCATATTCTCCTTCAGAAGACCAAGCAAACTCCAATGCCGAGCCAAATGATCTATTCCTCCAAGCCACAGCTGTATAAATAATGTATTCTCCATCTCCGCAAACTACCACAAACCTCCCATTTGGGTTGTGCTTCAAATTCTGGAATAAACAAATGCAATATGTAAGTAAACAAAGTCAACAAACTACTAGTCAAAACTTTCATAAAAAAAAAAAAACAGCAAAATAACCCACGTCACAATTGAAAAATATCACTACTCCCTCAATCTAACAGTAATTGTCTTCCTTCCCTTTTTTTAGTCATCCAATCTGAACTTAATTCTCAACTAGCAAAACCCCATTTTGACAATTGATATTTAAGAATAAGGGTTTGGAACAGGAATAAGAGGGGACAAACTGCCAACAATTTATTACCACAAGTGGTGTAGCATTTACGTGGGAATAGAAGAATAACGTAAAATTTCAATCATACCCATTCAGAAAAGTTGAAGATTCTACCACCTTTTTTTACTGTAAAACTTAACACTTACATTACCCACTATTGTCAAGTCTAATACAACATACCAATCACGAGAGTGAAATAAGAATTTTTGTCAACTTATTTGTACCTCTAAAGGCTTTAATACCTCAATTCTTATTCCCACTTCCCAAACGAATTGTATCCGTATCTTGAATGAGTACAAACAAGTCACTTTTAGCTTTGGCTACTTGGCATGTGAGAGGCCTTGGCATTTAAGTAATGTCCAACACATCGATAGACGGGTTATCAAGTATCAGACCCATTCATGTACCTCTTCAAACAGGCTAATTCTCAATCATAAGTAAGTAACTCACCTGTGGGTAAAGATCGCAGGAGCCCAATTCCTTCACTGCCAACGGCAGCCGTTCACCATCTGTCACCTGATAACACAAGCAAGTGACAAAGCGGACAAACAAAAACACTGCTTGTTTTACAAGGATCCTAGTCCAATATAAGTGCAATCAGAAATAAACCTCATAACCAGTACCAACACGTCTGATATCAACTGTTTGAATTTCATTGTGCCTTGCCCATATAATCTTCCCGCTGTTATCCATGCTTGCAACAGGTATTTCACGACCAATCTTAACCATAATGGTTCCTTCATCATAACCTATCACAACACTGCATGCAAATACAAAGGAAATAGCCAAGTTAGAGACATTGGCATCCAAGTAGAACAAAGCAACTACAACCTAAGAGATATCAACACTTAAAATCTTTTTTTGGACAAATTTAGTAGCAAGCTGACAAGGCAATATGGAGTTATTTGTAGGAGAGAAGAAAAAGAAGATGTATGCAGAAAAGAACAGATGAAGCACGTACAAATATAGCAGTGATAAGTAAAAAAACTGTAAATATGTCAACTAAACATACAAATAAATGAGTTCTGCTGATGAGAACTTACCGACGAGAGGTCTTGATGTATCCAATAGCCCAAACCCTTTCAAGACCATAATTAAGGGTATTCTCAAGTCTGTAAACCAAACTCGATAAATTAGAACTCCATAATGAAACACCACCACTGAATATATGATGACATGGCTTAAGGACAAATATATTAAGGGGCGTATTCACAAACTTCAGCTATCAAATATAATGGTATAAGAACTCGTCTCTTATGTCAGATAATGGTCATTACATAACAGAGCTTCAGAGTGTCATTGCGTACTTCTCGTTATACAAGGCCAATAGAAAAGGATCGATCATTGGAACGACAATTGATAGTTGAAATAATAGCCAATATTTCATCGGTATTTCAGCTACTTAGGTTTTGTTCTTTTGGACTTAATTTTGCTGATCTTTCTGAACTGAACTTATAGGATCTTAAATTTTCTGAACTGAACTTATAAGATCTGAACTTTTAGGATCTGAACTTAACTTAACTTATGGGATCTTAACTTTTTTGAACAGAACTTTATAGGATGTGAACTTTTTTGAACTGAACTTATAAAATCTAAACATAAATTAATTTAATTTAACTTTTAACTTAATGATTTCACTCACACAATCGAATCCATTGCCTCGCCGAATGTTTTTGACTATGTTATTTCGCACCTTGTACATAGCCTTCTTCCCCGATTTTTTTATTTCAAAAGAAAATAGAAATACTGTACTCTCTCACTAATAATTTCTTCCTCTCCCCTATTTCTCTCCCTGTGGAATTAAACTGACTAAAAATCAACATGCCAGATATTACTAAATAAAAACCCTCGTTTTCTTTCCTCATTTTCTCCACATTTTTTTTCTTCTTCAATTTATCCCATGCCATCCAATATTTACAAGCTTCTTCTTCTCTGAGTTGGTTCATTTTGAGACTTCGTTCAATTATTTTGACATTTTGGTGTATGTTTTAAGCAGAAGAGTTAAATGGCATGATAAAATAGGTGGGAGGATAAAAAAAGGGGAGAATAATAATGAAATTGTTTTGGTAACAACTGACAAGAAGAAGTCAATTGCTGAAAATACAGGAAACAACAACTCTTATTCATTGATTTTGGCAGCCAATAATACATACAAGAGGGACTTACTTGGTCATTTCAATCCTAAAGAAATTTAATGACAGCTTTTTTTTTTCCCATTGGCTTTTAAAGAATAATATATAATTTTCAGAACTGTTCTAAACTTATTTTATAGGATCTGAACTGAACTTTTCTAAACTAAATTTATAGGATCTACTTATAGGAGCTAAACTTTTCTGAACTTAACTTAACTTAGCTTATAAGATCTTAATTGAACTTACAGGTGAACTGAACTTAAAGGGGGCAACTTTAAGTCCAAAAGAACAGGGCCTTAATCGATATTACCCTACGTTGTCGTAGATAAAGGAAGGTTAACAAACACATTTGCAAATTGTGTATTGGCGATAAGAGATCTCAAGGGAGAGAACTTCCTGAAATATCAACTCAAATTTCCGAATGCAAGAACGTAATATACAAACATTTGTTCAACTATTTTTAAATTTACACCCGCAGATACCACGGCACCTAAAGTTACATCCGCGACATCCCAACACAACAACTTTGCAACATGACTGCAACTGTGAGTCTGTGACCGACACCACATATTTGTACAATGGTACACATTTGTAGACCGCCAGCAAGACGTGACAAACAGCAATCGACCTCAACTTTGGATACAGTGAAGATAAGGAGTACTTCCCTCGTGGGATTCAAACCCCCACCACCACGGGAAAGTATAGGCTCTTAACCAACTGAGGCGTCCTTTCATCTCAAGCAGTACAAAACTTGGAACAACAAAACCCCCATTTCCAAATTCCTACACTATAACAGAATAAACTACGAGTCTAATACTAACCTGTAAGTAGTTGAATGCCATATGCGAACAGTCCCGTCCTCAGAACCAGTAATGATTATGGGAAGTGCGGGATGGAAACACACTGCGGAAACATTGTGTGTGTGCCCTTCCAAAGTCTGAACGCAGCTTTTTGTCTGATAATCCCACACCTGTGCTGTGTATGAGATGTGAGTATCTGAGATAACAGAAACCAGGTAATCCTAGCTACCAAAATTAAACCAAGCTGTAGCAGATGGTCAAACCTTTGCTGTGTGGTCATCAGAACCGGTGATCAGATAAGGTTTGTCGCCACCAGTGAAGTAATCAACGCAATTTACTCCTTTCAAATGGGCGTCCAATGTAAAATTTGGATCAGGTGAGCCAAGATTCCAGATCTAAGTTATGTTTAAAGTTTAAACAGATGCATTATAAGATAATCATTCTAGAAATAAGATGAAGAAAACAGAAAGAAACGTAAAAGACCTTTATAGTACGGTCAAGAGATGCACTAGCAAAGGTGTTGGTATCTTTGGGGTTGAAAGTGACTTGCATTACATAGTGAGAATGACCTTCAAATATTTGAGTGCAAATCCAACCTTTGTCCCAATCCCAAAGCTTAATGAGCATATCATCCGATGATGACAACACATAAGGGAGTGTGGGATGCACTGCTACACACCTAATGTAATCAGTATGAGCCTCAAAAACTTTAACTTTGTCCATTGTATTGTAGTTGTAGACACGTATAAACATATCATCAGCTCCAGCAACAACCCATTGTTTCCGTGAAATAAACTTGGCGGACCTAACTGTAAAAAGTTAACAAAGAGAAACAACATTAAATTATACTCAAGGACTAGTGTTGTTATGAAGTAAAAGCAGAATAATGAGACGTGAATGAAATGTGAAAAGGACATGATATACCTGGTAATTCAGAGACTTCAAATGACTTTGCTGTTGTCTGTAAGTAGCACCAATTGAATAAAATATTAGTCACTCATACATCAGTATGGTGTACAACTTCTTAAATTAATAAAGTGCAGCATTACACAATTCGAAGGTTCCATAATCCATACGCACTGCAAGTAGTAACAAAGTAGCTTCAAATTGTAAACACATTTCAAGAAGTAGGAACTCCTATGGCGCGCACTGGATATTATAGTAAATCAAAGATGAACTGAGGGAAGCAAAGAACTAGGGTCAAGATCCGATGAGAACTCATTTATCGGGGAGAACCCCCTCCAACCCCTAAATCAAAAGTATAGATGGATCAATTAACCTTATTTTAATTCGTTCTCACGCTTTTCTAGGTAGAATAAAAATATTTTTTTTAACTACATTAAAAAATGTGTATTAATAATACAAAAAATCTATTGGTACGCTATGTGTAGTCTAATCCTCAAAAGAGAATTCACTATGTAGGTCATTCATTTTTTTAACAGTCTAAGCACCTAAAATATCCGTGACATGTCTAAATAGAATTAACGATGAACCAAAACATTTAACACTTAGTCTGTTTCGCTTTGTACGTAAGGCAATCCATGTAAAAGGATTGCAATACAACACATTACCAAAGTGCCTCGAAAACATTTCTATGTGAGTACAGAAAATGTTTTAGATGATGAACCATAGTAAAAATAACATCTCGAAGAGTGAAAACAGACTGCTAGTCCACAATATAAGAAATATGTGCATGCAGTTCAGTGAGTAATTTTACAATATTCCTATATAATTCAAAATAAGTAATAGTAAATCTTAGGGTCCAAAAAATCTAAAAGTTGTATTAGCATACCAAAAAAAATGACGAAAGCAACCCAAAGGAAACAGTGGACAGATATATCCTCTCTATTACTTGGAGACGCATAGTTGCCCAACAATAATAATGTTACACACTTACGGTAATATTTACTAGCTCAAAGGCTCTTGCTTAAGGTTGCCTCACTCGATTGTATAAAAACAGCCTCACCCAAGGGCTGACATAGAGAGATTAAGTTGAATTTCAAGGACCCATCATGAAATTGTGTCGAGAAATGCATTAAATGGTGGTTACTTCAAAATATAAGAGAAGCAAACTAAACTATTTAGTGAGCTATTTTTACTTGAAACATCTATAAAATCTTATTAAAAGGGTAAACTAAAACACTCATAAAATGCTACGTAGACAATGCCACCTAGCATTATTTAATTCCATGCCAGTCTAATCAAAACTCCACGTCCTCAATGCCTCACCCACCCATCGTCTCCTTCATTTTTTAATCTATACAATCTTATTCATCCATCTTTATTACCTAATGTTTAATAGTGTTTAATAGTGTATTTACATTAGTAGAAATTTAAGAATCTTTATATTAAAAATTTTTATCTTATAATCGAAAAATCTATATTAATTTGACAAAATTTAATTTCACAAACTAATATAGTTAATTTACTCATTTTTAGGTTTTAATATTAGAGAAGAGGAAAAGGCATGCCCAAATCTTTAATGTCCTAAACAATGTATAAATATACAAGTTTTCTCCCTCTTTCAAAATCAAATTCTCTTTACCAATATTTTCGTTAATTTTTTTTTTTTCCTTTTATGACTGTTTATATTTCCATAGGCTAACTTAGGTTGACGAAGTTATATTTATCATTCAAAATGATTTGATTTCCAATATAATGTTTACAATTCAAAATATATTTTTATGTATTAATTGTTGTATTGTAAATATATATGAGTTTTTTAGCTACTAATAAAAGTGTTTGAATTTTCAGGTTTGCTTGCGTCAAAAGTTTCGGCCCTTACAACTAAGCATATGATCCATTTGGCAAGTTTTAGATTAATTTGATTGTCATTAACAAATGCTAAATTTTGTGAATTTGGTGTAAGCAAAAGACTCTCAAATTATAATCAATATAACATGATTTCTTATATTTCGTGTTGAAGTTCTAATTACAATTTCATTGTAACAAAAGCAAAAGTGCATATAGGTGATGTCACGATTTTTAAAGTATGATAACAAATAAGTAAATCATTTAAAGTCATTTTGTTATTATGGTGATAATTAATTTAGGTGATGGTTTATGCTTTTTTAACTCTCATTTCCTTATTCATGATTTTCAATCTATAACATATCAGATTTGTAGTAAACTTGATTTTGTGATTTTTATATGTTTTATCTTTCCTAAATAATATAATAAAAACAAGTGACTCTAAAAGTGGTTGGATTTTAATGCTTATTGTTATTTGTTACTTTTGCCTTTTTCATATTTTGTGAGTGGACGAACATTTGTATTGCATCTGGGTACAAAACTAGGCCAATTCCGTATCTCATAAATTTTTGAAATTTTAACCCTTCCACGATTACTCTCTATTGTAGTATTATCCCAACTTAAATTCTCAAATTTTCAAAATCACTATTGTTATAAATCTTCAATATTAAGGTTGTTGGTTGAAAATATAAAATATACAAAAAAATAATTTACATGAATATACAAAATAAAAGAGTTGGTTTGGTTGCCAAATTATATGAGTTACAATTGCATATTTTACTACATTTCTCTTTGTTTATTACAATTTAAAATTTGGAACAAGTTAATTAACACTATTAAACTAATATTCCTAATTAATACAAGGGTTTCATGAAATTTAGTATTTATGGAAGCACAAGTAATAATTTGTTATTTATAAATTTTAACATAATTGCATAAAAATTTCTTCACTTATATATCTACTAGTATTGGTGCCCGTCTACGCCCGGGCTATCTCTATTTATCATTAAAATTTATTTTCAATTAAATAAAACTACTTTAAAGTTGCATAACTTGTAAATTGAATTATAACTCATAGATTTATCATTGATATATTTTCCTATGATATATCTTTAAATTACGATAAAATAAATTGTGAGACAAATTTACTACTCCTGCTATTAATATTTTACTGTTATTAATGTAACAGTAGTAATAACATTTCACTACTCCCACTGTAATTATTGTTACTTTCACTACTGATACATTAATATTGATAATTTCAATATTCCCGTTGTTGCTTATATTATTTTCATTACTCCCGTCGTAATTATTGTTACTTTCACTACTGCCGCATTAATATTGATAATCTAACTACTCCCGTTGTTGCTTCTATTATTTTCACTACTCCCGTTGTTAATATTGTTACTTTGACTATTCAAATGAGAATATTAATTATTTAACATATACAAATATAATATAATTAGGTTATATTTTGGAAATTATTAAAAAGTAAATAAATCAAGTTAGATTCCAAAATACTCCATATATAATATTCCATAATTCTTTCAATTTAATTTAATGCATATATGTAATATATTTATATAAATATATAAAAAGTAATTCTGTTAGTAGAGAAAAGAATTGTAGTAACATTAGATATAACAATATGATAGTAATCACTCATTTGAATAGTCAATAATCAAAATAACAATATTAACAGCGGAAGTAGTGAAATTAACAATATTAATGCGGTAGTAGTGAAAGTAGCAATAATTATGGCGGAAGTAGTGAAAGTAACAATGATTCCGATGGGAGTAGTGAAATGTTATTACCACTGTTAAATTAATAACAATAAAATATTAATAGCGGGAGTAGTAAATTTGTCTAATAAGTTATTTCATCGTAATTTTAAGATATACTAGTTTGTTGCCCGTGCGTTGCACGGATTCTAAAATAATTGACTAAATATAAAATGTGTGGACTTATTAACTTTTATTGAGTAAAGGAGATTAATGGACAATTTTAATGGTAACATAAATTAATTAACGGTCATTATTATTGGTTCATCTTGTGTTATTTTATTAACTAAACTAATTAACATTTGGATAACACTTTTTTTCTTTAGATAGTCGTTTTGCAGGGTTTAGTTGGTAAAATAAAACAAAAAATAACAATTTATTACTTCTCCATTCCAATCTATTCTATACATTTGATTAAAATATAACTCACTTTTATTCAACAAATATATAAAAATGATTGGAATGGATGAAGTACATTTAAATCACTTATCATTGTGTTATATATAATAGACACATGTTTTCTTTCTTTTGATCTTTGTATATAAAGTATGTTAAATGAAATACAGATTCGAATATATGATACACTTTTGCGCTTCCTAAATCCCTTCTTTTTAAACCACTCTTCCTTACCTCAATAGTTGTGAGAACATTTCTAATAATGAGTTTAATTTGTTTTATTAAATTTTCCATAATCAAAAATTCTTTTAACTCATTTTTCTTTTAACCCTAACTATTATATCATCTTTAAATGCTCCTTTAAAAGTTTCTACTTTGGTCACTCTTATTCTAAATAGTTCTCTTATTCTCATCTTACCGTTCTTTTCTCGGCCAACCTTAAATAGTTATGGTCTACTAAGCACCGTATTTTACTTTTCTTGTAGCTTAGCTAGCTTGGTGAGAGTATACTCCCACATAATAATGTTACCCTCTCCCATTGGAGTTTGTTATTTCGCATGTGGCATGTGTCACTCTCATTCTAAGATTAAACACCATCCGTATTTTGTGAGACTGTCCTTATTTCACAATGTTTAGGGTTCTTGTCACTTTTACTTACGTTTTATTCCTTTAATTTGACCTCTAACTTAAAACCTTTCAAAACCTCAATCACCCTAAGTCAGCTTGATTTACTCTAATCTTTTCTACTTTAATCATTTGGTGGTTTTGTTGGTTAGCTTAGTTTAATTTGCAATGACTTTATTCCACTCATTTTCATTCAATACTCTTCTTGATCTCTTACCAACACTCTTGAAACTCGCCCTGAAATACCTATCAACCCACTCTATTGAACCTTCCTAAATTACCCTAACACAAAATCAATATGGTCGGTCCTTTTGCATTACTTCTCCTTTGGTGGGTATTATTAGTTGAGTTGTC
>JAOWBH010158717.1:0-11480 GCA_028566215.1 Silene coronaria | reverse complement strand
CTAATACTATCTTCACTAATCTTTGTCATCCCTGACGACGACGGCTGTCCGGCGGACGCTCTTCGACGACGACGATTAGTTGCCGGCGGCGGAATCTTTACCTAACTATTTGGCAGAAAACTACACCTTCGATCGTGTTTCGCTCAAATTCAGCACCTCAATCATCCAATTTGATCGAATTTTCGAGATTCTTCGTTGTGTAAGTTTATAATTCGTACTAATTTCATTGTTTTCATTAATTACTTCCATCATTTTCTTAATTTCTCCCAAATTTTCCCTAATTAGAAGAAATCTAACCCTTATTCCATTCCTGCCTCATTCCCCCCAAAATGGCATCAACAACTTCGCATTTGCTCGCCTTTCATGCGTCTCTACGGTTCTTCATTAATTGATGTTAAGTTTTTTCCAATTTATTCACGAGTTTAAGTTTTCTCACCATTCGAACCCTAATTTTACTGTTATTTTGCTAATTATTTCTTATTTTCGTGCGTCTTGTCACTACATTTCCAGCAATTTGTTGTGTTCCTGCTTACCAAGCTCATCGGTTTCATTATTATCTGACAGTCTCCGTTTTCTCTATACTTGGTATACACTTCTATTCTTCTCCATTTCTACTGTTTTGTTGTTGTTTTCAATCAATTGTTGCTACTTTTTTGTTTGATTAAT
Organism: Silene coronaria; assembly: GCA_028566215.1. Classification (NCBI taxonomy): domain Eukaryota; kingdom Viridiplantae; phylum Streptophyta; class Magnoliopsida; order Caryophyllales; family Caryophyllaceae; genus Silene; species Silene coronaria. The sequence continues at coordinate 10,814 of JAOWBH010158717.1, read as the reverse complement.
TTATTTATATTTGTGTGTAACTTGTGAATCATTAGAGTGTGCTTGGATTTTTTGTTGTTTCCTCATCGATTTCTATGCGTTGATTAGACAGTACAAGTATCCTCATTACCAGTTTAAGAAAAATGTTAGTTACTTGTCGGGGGAGCGGCGACGGACGGAATTATTTCATACGGAATTATTAGTAATCCTATATAATCCAGTTTAAGAATAGTTTCTATGATATGAAAGTTATTGTAACGGCAAATTCGAACTCGACATCGTTAACTGGTATATATTTTCAAATAGTAGTATTGGTCTCATTTTCATGTGCCATCTTGGGACAGAAGATGGAACACGAAGATGGGATAGAGAACGAGAATGAAATATAGAATTAAAAGAAAAACTGAAGGTTTGGCCGAAAGCGTTGATTTCGGGTGCAGATAATTTATTAGCTGAGACCAACTACTTTGATTCGGGCATTTTAAATACAGCTTCTAGCACCATTTCATTTGTTTTCAAATAAATATCCTTGCTTCCACTCAGCTGCATTTCTATTTTCGACCATGATACATGGATTTTATTAGCTAGAGTACTAAATTTTAGAACATACCAATTAGTATAACGGAGTTTTATATTCATACTCCCTCTGTCCTAATCATTTGTTAGTTACTTGGTGGGAGAGCGGCGACGGGATGGAACTATTTGATACGAAATTATTAGTAATCCCCCTATGTATTTTTCTTAGTAGTTTCAATTTGTGTTTGCGTTGAGTTTAAGAAAGGAAAAAAAAAAATACAGACTAATTAATTGGACTACACTAATTGATCAAGGATGTATCTTTTCTGTGTCCATTATCTTTGTAATGTAAGCTTTTTCTACCTTTTAACAGTTCCATAAATACTGTTTTTGTGGTCCTATGCATACAGGTTACTTTGACCAAATTACATTCTAAAATGATTATGCACGATTAAGCTAATTATTTATGGACCTGGTTCAATTTGAAGTCAAATGCTTTCTTCTTAATTAAGGAATATGTCACACTACACTTAGCATAACAAAGGCTAATTTTATGTTCCTCACCTTCCAGCATTATTTTATATTCCGATGTAAACGGTAAAGGCTGAAAATGGCTTACAGGACCTAAGGACCTAACGATATTGTGCATTACATTTTGAGTATTCTTTATTTTTTATGAAACTTGAAGTTGTACACTATTATATGAAGTAACATAGTATAATGTTTTTGATGTCTCATTCGGAAGTAAAGCCGTTGCCTCAACTTAAACTTAAGCTTATATTCGTTCGGTATTAGATACATTTTTAGGTACTAGGTATATTTTTAAGGGTCTTAGGTACATATTAAATGTATATTAGTAGGTACGTTTTTTTCAAAATGCCCCTTTCCTGTCCCACTTTAGGAGGGGTTTTAGGTACTAGATAATTTTAGGATATCCCGCCCCGTCGTTTGAAAGGGGTCACCCTATCTTTTGAGGGTTTAGTTTTTGTTTCCACCACCGTTCCGATAATAAAGGAAAGGGTTTATGGCTGATAATCCTAAACCATTTCCGGTCCTAAATTTAGGATATCAGGCCCCACGTATGATCCTGTTTCCCTCGATAGATAAATACCTCTAGCTACCTAGATAGATACACCTCTTTAATACCTAGATACATACCTCTAGCTATTTAGATACACTCAAATCAGTTGCTAGATACATACTTTTTTCTTGGATAATGAGCTCACAATAAGACATTCTAGTTGACATTATACCTTGTGAATACTGTAAGGGACTTAATTGTCGTCTATGAATTTTTGCAGGGTCCTTTGCTTTATGATTCTGATGTTATGAAAAATCTCCAGAATGTCCTTGAAGCGGGAATCTATCAATTGTTCTCAGCCAAAACCATAGGCCACATTGCATCATCCAACTTATTTCTCAAAGCCTTCAGTTGTTGAAACTGGAGGAAACCAAGAGGACTGTGTTGGTACAAGGAGGTCATTAGAGTGTAGTAATGGTGGATGGTTCATGCTTTACATGGTGCCATGGTGGAGATACACAGTGAATGGAAGTCGCGTCGACTTTGCGTAGTGTTTGTTCTTGGTTGAGTTGTGGTTGTCGTCATCGTTGGTTGTGGTGGTGGTGCACGATTTGTGGTCAGGAAAGGTGGGAGTATCGTGTGGAGATAAAAAATGAGGGGCACCGACGAGGCATGTTCCTTGCCAGAGATCATGAATGTGGTCGGAGATGTGGCCGGCATAATATGGGTGGTCGCTGATGAATGTGAGGAGGCAGTTTTTGTGGTAAAGCTGATGTGGAAAGTGCGGAACCAGTGGTTTCGTGGTGGTGGGGTGGTGGATGGTGGTTGGCGGTCATCGATAATGCTTTGGTGATGGATATACAAAATACCAGCCTGGACACACTTGGTATTACTACTGGATACACAAATCATTACTGTCGGATACACAAATCGATTTGTGTATCCGATAGTAATACCATGTGTATCCGGTATGATTTATGTATCCGATAGTAATACCATGTGTATCCGTTATTAATACCGTGTATATCCGAGATAGTCATATACTAATATGGGTATCTTGGTATTCGAACGGTTGCATCTTACTTTAGCTTGTAAGAATTATTAGAGAAATTATTTCTAAGGTTTAGTGATAACCCCGCCACTGTTAAAAAAGGTGTGTGAATTAGTGTTTAATTATTTGTATTAATTTATTGCTATTTTTTTCAGTTTGTTGAACGATTAGTCGATTACTTGTTTTAGATAGGTGATTTTGTCTAAGTATGTATAATTAGAAAGTAATTTGTATATATAATTTATTTTCGATTTTACTAATTTTGAATGAAGGAGGGCAATCCGTAGAACAATTGTTTTACTACATCTGAGAAGGTCATATAGAGTCCATGGAAGAGAGAATTTAAAGGAGGAATGTTTGTTATTATTGGAATATTTCAACGAAAAATTAGATATAAATGGTTTATGGTTGGATTGGGCAATTCCCGCGTAAATTGATAGATACACTCATTTATACTACTAGAGGCATTACTTTAACTTCTTTAGATACACATTTTTTGCAAGTTAGATACACTCATTTACCTTACTAGATACACATCTCTTACAAGCTAGATACACACCTATAACATATTAGATACATACCTTTAGCTGCTAGATACACTTCTGTCAACTGCTAGATACACTTCAATCAGCCGCTAGATACACTTCAATAAGCCGCTAGATACACTCCTGTGCAAGCTAGATACACATCTATAACATACTAGATACATAACTTTAGCTTGCTAGATACACTCCTTTAAGTTACTAGATACATGCCTTTAGTTGGCTAGATACACTCATTTGAATAACTAGATACAAACCTCTAGCTTGCTAGATACACTTATTCAAGTTACTAGATACATACATTTAGCTTGCTAAATACACTCCTTTAAGTTAATAGATACATATCTTTAACTAGGGAGATACACACTTTTAGGTAGATAAATTTCCCTCTGGAAAGGGTTTACCTTTCATGTTTTTAGGGTTTAATTATGCTGATGGATATTAAGAATGTTATGAATTATTCATTACACAAGCCACAAAGTAATAATATGTCTACTCATGTTAATGATTTACGTTATTATACTATATAATCGTGCTTTTATCTTATTTTAGTTTTACATAAGACTATTTTGGTTAAGCTATATACATACTTTAATTGGCTTTCATTTTATACCATTTCACAAGTTATAGAAAGGACAACAAATGGATGAGACATCCAAAAAAGAAAAAGAATAACAAATGACCAGGATGGAGGAAGTACAAACCAATTATCCCCTAAAACCGCGAATATAGGCATACTTCAATTGTGACCTCTACGGACTACAACTCTACCTCCATACTTTCTCAAATCCCCAAAACCTCAAATCTAATTTAGGCATAACGGTCCACCTATTGACATGATAACATTGATAAGTTACTTATTGAAGGCTAGTATCACAATTTACAAAACTATTACAAATCAATCTACGGAGTACTTTTTATAGTCATAAAAGTAGTAGTATTGAGCCTATTGACTATTAAGTGAATCAAAGCTTGCAATACCAATAGCTTGAATGTTTTGAAATACATACAATTAGATTACTAGATAAATTCCTTTAAGTTACTAGATATACATTTTAAGTATGCTAGATATACTTTTGTATGTTACTAGATACATACATATAGCTTTGCTAGATACACTTTTTTAAGTTATTAATTAGATACACGCCTTTAGCTAGTTGGATACACTCCTTTTAAATTACTAGATACACTCCTTTTAAGTTATTAGATACATATTTTTATCTTGCTAGAGACACTCTTTTAAGTTACTAGATACAAACTTATATCTAGCTAGATACACTTCTTTAAACTACTAGATACATGCCTATAATTAGCTAGATACAAACTTATATCTAATTTGCTCAAAATAAATTACCCAAAACATATGCAGAACTAGTTTGATTAAAAAAACTTGGGAACTAAATCTAACTCAAAATAAATTCCACAGCTATCTAATTTTATAAGAAAATTACAAAAAAAAAAGCAAATACTAAAAGAACAACAATTATAGAATTGTAGAGAAGCATTGGGACAAGAAAGATAAACTAATCACATGCAACTTGACAAAAGTTTAGCCCAACTTTTCAGTATCAAGAGAAACATTGGAAAAGCACACTAAATCCATGAACAACTTTTGATATCAAAATGATGGAAATCCATGGCACCCCTACACCGACGACATTCCAGCCACACTACCACCACGACGCACTTCCTAACCTTCACAGCTTTACCAGCAGGCCATCAAACCACCGTTGACATTAAAAAATGGAAATCCAAAAACAAGATCTACAAAATGGTCTGGTCAACAGAGGTGTCGCCGGGAAAGTTCACGTCTGATGGTGGTGGCCGGCGGCAGCTGGCAGTGGTGCAGGAATGAAGGTGATGGAAGGTTTGGGTAGGCTTGTTGAAAATGTGATTTGGTTATGAAAGTTGGGTCGTAGACTCGATAGGTGAGTATAACGTGTTGGGCTTTTTGAGTGGGTAAACAAAAGTCATCCTTTAATAGGTAGTTCGTACAGTTCGTACCGTAACTCAGTTCGCACAGGATCCTACCCCTATATATATATATATATACACGATTATTACATTAAAAATCATAAATCATATATAACTAAGCCATTTCATTTGAAAATTTACATACAGTGAATACATATTATGAGTAACAACATACTAAAATTTCAAGGCAAAATTCGAAGTAAAACTATTTTAACCATTTAACTTCCATTTATCTCATTTTTATCATATAAAAATTATAAATCAAGTTATATACCATATATAATTACGAAATTTTACATACATTAAGTAAAATACATATATGAGGTCGTGTAAAAATTTCAAGGCCAGAATCGTAATCTAACTATTTTTAGTGTATTTATCACGTTTTTAACAATTAAAAAACAATAAAAACCCTAAAAATCATTTTAATGAACAATAACATACCATAAATCATCAATATGACCTAAAAACAATTTAGGACCAGATTATATTACATGCAATCAAATTTAAATCATTTATCTTATAAATAACATATTATTAGTTTTATTTGGTTACATTAACTCGAAAAAACTAAAAATTGATTATGCATGCATCGCCTTAGGCACTTGATACCGATTGAAAGTTTCATATACTTGTTTAGTCATAATAAAATGTTAATAAACTCATTTATTAACTAGATCTAGTGCATGCATAACTATATGAAGTAGATAGGAGGAGAAGTGATTAGGCTTACATTGTAGATTTGGGCACAATCGAATTCGCCTACTTCAATTGTTCTTGAGCTAAATATAATATGGATGATCCTCCATGATCCTCCAAGGTTTAAAGAGTAGAAACTCTCCTTATGTTGCACCCAAGACAATACCCAAACACTAACATGAATATTAACTAGATATTCATCATAGTAACCTTAAATATCAATCAATGGAGATTTTAGAGAGAGGTTGCTCTAGCTTCTCTCTAGGGTTCTAGGGTTTCCCTGCACCATGGCACGGAAACTCACATCCAAAAAATCTCGGAAAAATCAAAATAAATCTAAAAATAAATTTAAAGCTCGTACACGTCTTTCCTTTACTAATTTGCCGGATCAACGTTTAGATAATTCACCAATTATGGAGATTGCAAGTTCATCTTCTGTTGGAATTCCCCAATCAGCTGATGCGAGAACAAAAAAATTGGTTAATGACTTGATTGGAATTCCAGAGATAAATCTTAATTCTATAGTTGAGGAAATTGTGGTTGAAGATGCAAGTGAACTGGGTAGCGAGGATGATACTAGGGAATGATGGACTGAAGTGCGGAATAATGGTAAGAAACCTATATCTTCTCCTACTCACCGTTCGCCAAGCCTACTATAATTTACAGTGGAGGATGTTAAGACTGAGATTGAATATTGGAACACTGCAGTAATTTGTTATATCTTGGGAGGGAATCCGCCTTGGGAATTGATTACTGGACATGTGAAACGCATTTGGGGGAAGTACAACTATGACAAAATCTCATTTCTTCCAAATGGTGTGTTCATAGTGCGTTTCCCTACTATGGAGTGTAAAGAACCGGTGCTAAAACAAGGTTTCCCTATGTTTGATAATAAACCGATCATTGTTAAGCCATGGACTGAAAATGCTTCTCTACATAAGTCTACAGTTCATTCTGTACCAATTTGGATTCGACTATGTGGGTTAGGACTAAAATTCTGGGGAGAGAACTGTTTGGTGAAACTGGCATCTCTATTTAGCACTTTTGTTAAAGCTGATAATGCCACACTTGATAAGACTCGCTTGGGATATGCTCGCCTGATTGTTGAGGTTAAGGTGGAGCAAGAATTTCCTGATAAGGTGTACTTTAATGATGAGCATGGACAGCAACAAAGTGTAATGGTGGAGTATGAGTGGAAGCCTATTCCGTGTTCTTATGAAAAGGAATAGGCCATCATCAGAGTATATGTAGGAAATCTACTGTGAGTACAGCTCCTAAACTGGTTCAGGTGTGGAGACCTGTGGTAAAGACTAGAGAAACTCAATCTAGGATACCACAACCTGATTCTGTAAGTGGAGCAAAAGACTCTGGAGTAGCTACTATTGAGGTAGAGGGGCAAAGAACAATTGTGAGTGCTAGTAGGGAGTCATATGCTTCAGTCTTGATCTCTCCTCCTAAGGCTCCTGATAAGTCTACACCTATGATAGGTACTGAATCAGTTACTGGACAAAAGGAAGGGGGAACTACAGTCATATTAACGAACAATGAACATGGATAACTTGGGATGTTGGAATGTTCGAGGTATGAATAGTATTAATAAGCAAGCCGATATTAAGTGGTTTTTGCATCAAAATAAAGTAGGGCTTTTTGGTTTAGTTGAGACTAAGATAAAACCTCATAATGTTCATTCTGTTTTGAATAATTTTGTTCAAAGGTGGTTTGGTATTAATAACAATCTACATCATCCTGGTGGGCGTATCTGGATTATTTGGCTCCCTCAAATTTTTGATGTACATCTGATAAGATGCTCTGCTCAACATGTTACTGTGGAGGTTACTGATATTCTGAATGGTGATAATTTTTGGTTTACAGTGGTTTATGGGTCCAATTCTGATACTGACAGATTAGTTTTATGGGATGAACTCAGATCGATCAAAGATACTTGTAATGGTCCTTGGTGTGTGGGTGGTGATTTTAATAGCATCCTCAATTTCAATGAAAGAATAGTGAGTGATGTGTTGTAGAGTGAGCTGGAAGATTTTAGACATTGTGTTCAATATTGTGAGTTGGTGGATATTAAGGCCCAAGGGTCCTTTTATACTTGGAATAATAAGCAGGATCCAAACACTAGAGTCTTTTCCAGAATTGATAGATTCCTCATTAATCATGAGTGGAGTAACCTTTATCCTAATTCGTATGCTTACTTTATGAATGAGGGATTGTTTGATCATAATCCTTGTATTTGCTACAGGAAGAATGGTAATATGCTCAAGAAATCTCATTTCAGATATTATAATATGTGGGGACAAGCTCCAGAATTTGCTAGTATAATTCAAAATGAATGGAGTAAACCTGTTAATGGCAACAAAATGTATCAAGTTGTTTGCAAGCTGAAAAGTTTAAAGAAGCCTTTGAAGTTGCTTAATAAACAAAAATTCTCTGATTTTGAAAAGGCTGCTGAATTGGCCAGAATGCTCCTGGACAGGATTCAGACTCAGCTGCATCAACAACCTTTAGATAAGAACCTAAGGGAGGTTGAGCAATCTGCAGCCAGAAACTACTTCACCATTCATAAAGATCACCTCAGTTTCCTTAGACAAAAAGCAAAAGTTGATTGGCTTAGAGAAGGAGATGAGAATACTGGTTTTTTTCATAGACATATAAAGGCTAGACAGATCCAGAACAAAGTGCTTAGCATTCATGACATTCATGGCAACCTCCAAACTGATCTTGAGTGTATTGAAGCTGCTTTCATAGAATTCTATAATGACCTTCTTGGATCCAGTAAAGCTACTACTCCTGTGCACTTACCTACTGTAAGGACTGGCAAGATTGTCACTGATGACCATGCTGCTTTCCTGATGAAACCTGTCACTATTAATGAGATTAAGCAGTGCATCTTTGCTATCCCTTCTACCAAAGCTCCAGGTCCTGATGGCTTCTCTAGTCAGCTTTTTAAAGATTCTTGGATTATCATTGGGGATGAGGTCTGTGCTGCAATTATGGATTTCTTCCATACTGGTAAACTGCTTAAACAACTAAATGCTACTCTGATTTCTCTTATCCCTAAAGTTGATCATCCTACTAGTGTTCTTGAGTTTAGACCCATTGCATGTTGTAATACCATATACAAATGCATTGCTAAGCTCTTTTGTACTAGGCTTGGTGATGTGCTACCTGACATTGTGAGTCCTAATCAAGGAGGCTTTATCAAAGGTAGAAACATTGTGGAGAATGTGCTTATTTGTCAAGATCTTTTAAGATTATATAATAGAAAATCTGCCAAGATGCCTCATTAAGATTGATCTTAAAAAAGCTTATGATACTATTGAATGGTCCTTCCTCCTGAGTATGCTTCATGCTCTTAATTTCCCTAGATTGTTCATTGATAAGATCATGACTTGTGTAACCACTACTGCTTACTCTTTATCTCTTAATGGTAATTCATTGTCCCCTCTCTTGTTCACTTTGTGTATGGAGTATTTATCAAGAATATTAAATGTGATTGGTGAGCAAGTTGATTTTAAATTTCATCCCATGTGTGGATCCATTAAGCTTAATCATCTTCTTTTTGCTGATGATCTCATACTATTCTCTAAGGGCAATCCTGAATCTATTATGTGGATGTTGAGAAGTTTTTCCACTTTTTCTGGTGCTAGTGGCCTTTGTCTCAACAAGGATAAATCTGATATTTATTTTAATGGAGTGGACAAGGATGTGATGAAGGATATTATGCAAGTTTCTGGGTTCAAGAAAGGATCTCTTCCTTTTAAATACTTGGGTGTCCCTATTTCTTCTAAGAAAATTACTAAGAATGAAGGGTTGAAGCTGACAGACAAAATTACTGCAAGGATCAGATCCTGGGGGGCCAAACAACTCTCTTATGCTGGGAGGCTTGCCTTGGTTAATTCTGTCCTTACAAGTTTGCATTCCTATTGGTCTAGTATGTTTTTGATTCCCAATGGCATCATGAACAAAATTGATTCTATATGCAGGAATTACCTATGGTGTGGTAAGGACTCATATATGAGAGCACCTAGTGTTAATTGGGATAAATGTTGTAATCCTAAAGATGAAGAAGGACTGGGAATTAAAGCTTCAAAGATTTGGAACAAGGCTATGTTGGGTAAATACATTTGGTGGCTTGCTAGCAAAAAGGATCATTTATGGGTTAGATGGATCAATCATGTCTATATGAAAAACATTCACTGGTCTGACTATGATCCTCCTAATGATTGTAGCTGGACCTGGAAAAAGATTGCTCATACAATAAATTCTTTTAAGCAAGCTTACACTAATGACTGCTGGCTAGCTACTGATAAGGAGTACTCTGTTTCTGCTGGTTATCAGTGGCTCAGGCATGTGCAACCTCAGGTACAATGGAGACATGTCTGCTGGAGCTCCCTTAATATCCTAAAATGTTCCTTCATATTTTGGGCTGTTCAACTTCAGAGACTGTTTACTAGAGATAGAATGAGTCGTATGGGACTTGGACAGGCTTCTGCTTGCTATCTGTGTGACAGTGCAGATGAGAACCATAATCATCTGTTCTACAATTGTCCGTTCAGTAATAGGTGTGTGCAGTTGTTGCAGTCAGTTCTTGGAGTTAATTTTTGCTCTGAGCAGCTTATTCAGTGGAATGATAGAGGGAGAGCCAGAAGTAAGTTACAGAGACGAGTCATTTGTGCTGCTCATGTCTCTTTAACTTATGAAATTTGGACAGCAAGGAACAAGGCTAGAGTGGAAAGCTATGTTAAGAGGCCAGATAAGATTGTGCAGAAAGTGGTTAAGGATATCACATCTAGATTTTGGGCGCGTAATACTTCCCATGTACAGCCAAGAGATCAGGCTTGGCTATCTCATTTGTTGGATTAATTTGTTTTATGATGTACTAAAACATTGTGATGTATTTTTTGATTGATTTTAATACATACTTACCTTTACCAAAAAAAAAAAAGTTCTCAACTTAATATTGTTATTAGAATAAATAGGAGAAGAATAATTATGTAGTAGTGTGTTAAGGTGCCGGTTT
>JAOWBH010158695.1:0-11483 GCA_028566215.1 Silene coronaria | reverse complement strand
TTGACAAAATTGCCAAATTACAATTTGGTAGTAGACTTGGTTCACCTTTCCGAATATTAGTTATCTTTCATCTACCTTAGAAATATGTGAATTTGAATATGAGAACCAAACTTACATGTGTATCGGTAGGATAATTGTTCAAACTTAAATTTCACAAAGAAGAGGGAAGAGGTTTAAGATCAAACCCTTATACTTCTTACCATCCTCCTTAATTTGTCAAACTCAAAGGTGTCATTTCCTTCATAACTAGTCTCCAAGACCGAAACTAATGCCACTTGATTTTTCACTTCATCAGCAACCAAATCCCTCAGGTAGTGTACCATTGCACTTAGATTGTCTTTCTTCCACACATTCCTCAATGATATCCACCATATAACAAGTTTTTTCCTCCATAGGTGCACTCATGATCAAAGCAAATTCTACCTTATCATCTCCAACTTGCAAAGACAACTTCCCATTTTTAACATCAATTAAGGCACCTCTTGTGGTTAGGCAAGGTCGCCCTAGAATGATGGGAACATGAGAGTCCTTCGGAATGTCCATCACATAAAAGTCACCAGGAATTACAATCTTCCCCACCATGAGAGGGACATCTTTTATAAGTCCAAGACTCCAAGTGGGTACTTAAATGAAACGATCCGCTAATTGCAATGAAACACTTGTTGGAATCAACTCAAGATCATCTAATCTTTTGAAAATTTTGAGAGGCATAAGACCTGTGCTTGCTCCTAAGTCACATAATGCTCTTTCAATATGGATGGGACCGATCTTGCAAGGTATGGAGAAGCTCCCGAGATCCTCAAGCTTGGGTGGCATCTTATTTAGCAAAATGGCACTACACTCCTTTGTGAGGTTCACCGTGGTGGTATTCATGAGCTTCTTGTTGGATATGAGCTCCTTCAAGATCTTGCCATAAGTCGAAATTTCCTTGATAGCATCTATGAAAGGGATGGTAAAATTGGTAATGTGCATCCCTTTCATCATCTCAAGAAATTTGCCATATTTCTTTTCAAGAGCCGCCCTTGCGAATCTTTGAGGAAATGGGACCGGTGGTTCATAAGGGTTCACCACTTGTTCTTTTGTATTCTCATCTTCTTTTGGTTTTTCAACCTCCCTTGTTGTTTCCACCAAAATTTCCACAACCTCCATGATTTTCTTTGGGCTTCTCAACCTCAACTTTCGATTTGCTACTCTTTCGCTTCTTGAGGTATACACGATTCTCCAACTCCTTACCACTCCTTAAATGGATGGCATTCAAAGTCTTGGGGTTAGGCTCGGTATTTCCCGTTAATTTCCCATTTGAACCCGTTAATTGACCCATTTGGGTGGCCAATTGCGCGATTTGGGTATCCGTGATCTTTTGAGAAGATTGAACTTGGTTTCTCAATTGGTTTATGGAAGTATTGGTCTCTTCTTGTTTTTGGGGTAGATGGGCTATGAATTTTGTTTGAGTATTCATCATTTGTTCCATCATTAGCTCCATATTTGATTTGGGTGGTTGTGTTTGTTGTTGGAATGGTTGTTGGAATGGTGGTGGTTGTTGGAAAGTTTGAGTTTGGAATGATTGTTGTTGGAAAGTTTGTTGATGAGATCTTTGAAGGAAAGTCCGGTTTTGAAATCCGGATTTGACTGGTGTTTTGGTTTTGTTTTTGAGGTTGGAAAGACATTGAAAGGTGGTCTTACTTGGTTGAAGGTTGGGTTTTGGACGTTTTGAGAGGAATAAGAGAGGAGGTTTTGAATCGGTGATGGTTGTGAAGGTTTTGCCCGGTCCAAGTGATTCCCAAATTCCATTGACGTTCTCCACATAGTTCACTTCCATAATTAATGGACACTCATGAGGTGAATACCCACTGTCACCACATATATCGCAAGACAACACTTGTTGCTTGCTAGAAGAAGATGAAGGTGTTTTGTTGGACTTGAGCAAAGCCACTTGTTGTGAAATTTCATCAAGCTTTTCTTTCATCTCAATGTTGTGAGCCGCTTCGGAACTTGTCTTTTCTTTTCTCTTCAACCGGTCATGATTCCAATGGTAGGTTTTAGAAGTCATTTCTTCAATAAGGGTCTTGGCCTTCTTATGGTCAATCTTGTCAAGAGCACCCAACCCCAAACCGCATCAAGGTTCAATTTCAACTCATTTGATAGGCCCTCATAGAAATTATGGATAAGCTCATCATCTACTATCCCATGGTGTGGACACAAACGTTGGAGAGCCTTTTATCTCTCCCAAGTCTCATATAAGGTCTCTTCCTCAAGTTGAGTGAAGCTTTGAAGCTCACTTTTTATCCTTGCGGTCCTTTGTGGTGGGTAGTACTTGTTGAGGAACACTTTTTGGACATCTTCCCAAGTTCTTAGAGAATCGGTAGCACTTCATCTCAAATAGTGAGGGAACAATCAAAGACGAAAAACATCATCGGTAACTCCGTTGGTTAACTGGTTTTGAACATATCGCAATGTCCCAAAAAATCATTGATATGCTCATTGGGGTTATCCGTATGGCCTCCTCCAAATTGATTACCTTGTACAAGTTGTAGCAAGGTAGCCTTCAATTCAAAATTGTTTGCTTGGATTAGTGGGTTTACTATGCTTGAATTCACAATTGTCTTTGGAGCCAATCGATCTCTCATTCATTGGCACTGATGTCTATCTCCGGTTCACCAAATGGATTCTCAAAGCCTTCTTCTATATCTCGGTCTACTTGTTCTTCTAGAGCTCTCCTCTTTGAGCGTTTAGTCTCCTTGCGGTAGCTTCAATCTCGGGTCAATCGGTAGGTTTGGTTCTACCCTTCTTTGTCGCCTACTCATGCAATTAAGACTTACACACTTGAAATGAAAGATTAGCAAAACAAATGGCACACCAAGGTGTGCAAAAGTAACAATGACTTAGTCTAGACACAACTAGGTATTTGTAGCACTTATGGGTCGAAATCCACGAGGAGCAAACGAAGCAATACTAATCTATCTTAGAAATCGTTTAGCTAAGCCAACAATTAAGAGTCGATTGATTTTAATGAACAAATTAAAACTAAACAAAATGCAAATGTAAACTAATTAATAACAATAACGAGGTGGAAATAAGGTCTAACTTAAATGATTAAGAGACTAGGGTGCGACTTGACCGATACCATTCATAACTTACCATCTATTTTCGGCAACTAGTTGTCAAGGGGAAGACAAGGGTGATGGGAACGCCTCTAGGTCGCCTACTAACTCCCTCCCGGGCTCATAATAGGGACACAAGCAATATCGGCTTACCTCCCTCCCTCCCTCCCTCCCGGGTTCGTAAGTCGAATCCTTAATTCTAGGCTAAAGGTTTACCAAAACGGATCCATTCTAGCTACCCTTTCGTCAAGACCAAGAGTTAAGCCCGCGATAATCCCCGGTCATTCCAACCCTTCTCCAAAAGGTGAAGTTCAAACCGTCAAGTAAGAGCACCCTCCTTAGATTCCCCCTCCCGGGTTCAACCTAAGTCGACAATTAGACTAATAGGGGTGGTCGATTCTCAACCTAATCAACTCCCATTGATGGTCAAGGGTCGAAAACCAACAAAATCCCAACTAGATCAAAGACAAATAAATTCTTAAGCTTGAATTCAACAAATCCCCCCTCAACAACTAATTTAAGTGAAATCAATTAGGCAAATTACTCATGTTGGGTCTCGCACCCTAGAAGGATTATTACTCACTAATCATGGTGAATAAGCATAAACAATTGATAAAATTGGTGATTAAAGCATTCATCATTTTAATATATTGATTTCTAATATTAATCATGCAATAAGTGATAAGAAAGATGATCAACAACTAATTACTAGCAAGTAAGATGAATCTAATGATAAATGAAGTAACTTGGATATTAAGAAATCTAAATATTCAAAAATTGCAACAACTAATTAAAGGAAATTGAAGAAATTAGAAAATAAATGAAAGTAGAAGGAAGAATTAAAGATAACCAACAAAGGAATTGAAGGAAATAAGCAATAAAATTGATTGAAATCTTCACCCAAAATAATCTCACAAGAACAAATTCTAGATCTAATCTTGCCACCCTCTCTGAAATAAAGTGTGTTTACAATAATAGGGTTGTTAGCTATATATACAAAGGCCCAAATATGCCATTAAGAAAGGCCCAAAACAAGATTACAAGATATGAATGAAGCAAAGATGAGTCAAGATAAGAATGAAGCAAAGATGAGTCGCGTCCCTAGCGGGCGTATCGATACGCCGGCTGTGCTCAAGTTACGCCGGATGGAGGGGAGGTGCGCCGGACGTAAATGCTTGCTCCCAAAATAACAATCTTTTGCATCCTATGTCCATTTGTTACTCTTTGTTTGGGCTTGAAAAGTCAGTAGGCCTTCGATACTTCGATTTTTCATCTTGACATTAGTTCCGGTTCTCCAATTCAACCTAGAAATGCGTGAAATACTACAAGCACCTAGAAAATGCATGAGAATGTTCCGCACACGCGTAATTGCCAAATAAACGAGTAAATCAGGCATAATATCACCAAAATGGGACAAATAGCAAGGGTATTAGGCACAAAAACTTGGCCGATAACGTAGTTATCACTGTGGAGTGAGGTCTTTGGAAAGGCCATAGCGTCGGACAGAGACTTGTGGTCCTATCAAACAACAGCTGCCGATGCCACGTATTGAGGTGCACCTGTGTCAACAGACAGATATGGTTGGTGGAATCGGTGGTAAAGCCCCACCTCGACGAAGCTAGTTCTTTTTCTAATTTCCTTGCAATGTTGACAGGAGACCTCGAGGGGAAATGCACCAGGTGCTGTTTTAGTGACAAAACCGGTCCTTTCCTAGGGGAGTCGACCAGCTTCAGCTGGCTCATATTTACTCTCCTATTTGCATGCGGCTAAACCCCGATCAACATTTAAACTGTTTCGTGTGTCCTTGCCGAGGTATTGAGGTACGGAAGACTTCTCAAGTCAAATATTCGATCAATGACGAGCTAGAACCTGAATAATTATAAACGCGAGCTGGCACATATAATTTGACTTTGACAAAGCAAAGGGAGATCGTCCTCTCAAGCATTGCCTTTCTCTCTCCGACACCTTCCGTTGCCATATGAGGCAAACCCCTGGAAAGGCTTCTCCCCTGGCCATGGTTCGTTCGCTGAGAACGAAAGCCCCATCGGCCATAGATGTCAAATTTTAGAATTTCAGATACCATATAGAGGAATGCTCACATAAGAATGACAGGTGGGCAAACCGTCTCCTCGTGGCTGGCAATCTCAGGCTCAAGCAATGCCTGCTGCTTCTTCTTTTTCAGGGATAGATGCTTCAAGTGGGTATAGCCGGACTGAGTGAGATAGACCTGTCGTCTTGCTGTCCGCCGAAATGGCACTCAAAGTAGACACCCTTTGTATCAAGTTGTGGTAGATAATATTTCTTGTGAGATTAAAAAGTTATTGCACTTGTGTATCATATAATTCTTCTGACACTTTCTGTAAATTTAGATTAAAAAAAGATGCAGAAAACAGAAATGTATTCATGTATACAACCTATTCAAACCGTGCAAAAAAAGAGTTGGGTGTAATTGCTGAAGAGGCAATACTTTTTCCCCTAGATTGAAGTTTACTAATACCAAGCCACATTCATATTTGAGCTCGTTTTTTGCATGTTGACTGATGAGCAAGTATTTTTAGATGTTAGTCTATAAAGTCTGAATCTAGTTTTTCAGATGCGATATGCAGGTGTTGATCTTGAGCTACACTCGGTGTATATTCCTGGAGGGACGGAATCAATTTACGATGTTGATCAAAGAATTGGAAGGAGGACAAATATTATCCCTCTTCTCCCTGAAGACAAGTTTCTGTGTATTTTCAGTCATATTTTTGCAGGTCAGACATTTGTTAACAGCCTGATTTTTGTTCTTGTGAAGATGATTTATCAGTGTGTAACCACCACTCAACCAATACCCTTTTCCTTGCTGTTTTTTTTCCGACATCAGATGATTATGCTGCAGGTTACTACAGCTATCAGGTTAGCAACTTTCCTTAGTATACTTAAACTTGATTGTATCGATCATTTCCAACCTATATGAGAAAACGTCACATGTGAAACCAATTTATTAACCCTATGATTGGATGAGGAATACATAGGGTTGGTGTCATATTCCATCTCGTACGAGATAAGATTCACTGTAGAATGAAATTTTGGTTTAATCTTGATCTTAAAAAAGGCCATCGTAGCCTATTCTCGATCATTTCGCCATAAATACGAGTTATACGAGTTATACCACCTCAAATGCGGTCACGATGCCCTCAAAATTTTATAAATTAATAATGATCTTGAGGACCAGAATTTATACTATGATGTATGATTTCTTTGGCTATGGGATAATTCCCATATTGTGCATCTTCATCCATCTGACTTCACCAGAAAAACTGCTCTCGTTTTTTTAATAAAGTACACTGAAATTACAAGGTAGCTGTGAAAAGTAATTTTCTCTCTTTTTAACGTATTCTAAAATTTATTTTCAGTGGGCAGAGGTGATGTCTTATGATGCCTTTTCAGCATTTGAGGAGGCTGGTCTGGATAATCCTAAGGTAAGTCTAAATTCTTGGAATATTTGAGTTTTGTAAACCTTCATATTACCTTGTGTTGCTGTGTCTGACACTCAATAATTGAACACGAGTATTGCACTTGATTCAAAAACCACGAGGACTTGACGAAATAGCCAGTCTGGTACTTAAGACAGACATTCGTTCAATGCATGTATGTTCTATACAAGACTGAGTAGCTTCGAATACTACTTTCTTTGTTGCAGGCTCTCAAAGAAGTAGGCCGCAGGTTTCGAGATACAATACTAGCTTTAGGCGGAGGAAAATCACCACTGGATGTAAGGGCTTCCTTACTGAATCAACTGTTATTTCAGAGCATAAACAGAGTTCCAAGCTTTATTTGGCCATCATAGAATAGCATTTCCTCGAGTAAATTTTGTCGTTGGCGTTTCCACTTGTAGAAAAAAGTGGCCTTCATTAAGAGCTAATTTTAATGATCCCCTATATGTAAAATCGGTGTCAAATTCAGGTATTCGTGGAGTTCCGAGGGCGTGAACCTTCACCTGAGGCACTTTTGAGACATCTCGGAATGTCACCGGCAGCAGCTAGTAGCTAAATGTCTAGCTGGATACTATTTTCATCTCAAATTTATCGTACCCATTTCGCTTAGTTGGGCAACAAATATCTCATTGAGGCTTTGAACATTAATTTTCTCCAAATATATTTTGAAATGTGTAAAATTAGTCAATTCACAAATGGTTCATGATTCAAACATTACAAACGGGTGTGTACATGCAACAAAAATAAAATAAAATAAAATGCATATTACTCTCATGGTCTTGGTTATTTGTTTATCTTTTAAATTAAAGTTAAATAAATAATTACGATATAGAGAGGATAAAAACACACAAGAGAATGGTGAAAACAAAGTGAGATCAGATCGAGCTGAAATACTATGACTAGGGAATGATCTTACCCTCGAGATCTTGACAGCCAGGCGGTTTACACTCAAACTTGGTTGAAGAAGCAATGCCTTACCATTTCTACATCCTTTGATATAATTAGAAAATGAGGCGGGATCGCAGAGAGAAGTGATCTTACTGTTACTGGTCATGAACTTAACGAAATCCTTTGTTTCTTTGCTCATTTCCTCCCCCATTTTCCCCGCCACGTTGCAAAGACACCTTGAACTACTAACTCTTCGCAATTCGACACAGCACTGGTTTGCTGTGATATCACTCTCGTCAATACTTGTCGTGTCACTTCTTTTTGCCTCGCTCTCAGCAAAACCGCATATCTCCCGTATTTTACTAAACTTTCAGTTTCTCTCTGTGCATTCTGGTTTATCTAGAGGAGTGGCTGGATTTAAACTTTCAAGATAACTATGGAGCAATCTCGGGTTGGTTTAGGTTCGATGTTACATTTTTTAGCAACCTCTGGGTTGTTTAGAAGCTTAATGCTGTCTTCGACTAATTTCTTTTTTTTTTTCACTTGATTCAGCTTTTAACTCTTTAACATTCAAAAACTCCTCCATGATGCAGCTACAATCCCGATAAAAAACATCTGTATCCATTTCCATTAAAAGCTTGCAACATTCCGACAGTGAGTCGTCCTCCATTGACAAGCCATCGATGGGACCAGTTGTGATAATTTTCATTAGGTCACCGCAACCTTTCTTCAAGTTGCCGGTGCAGCTTCCAAAACGAGAAACTACATTATCCACCCCCGCGCCTTTGCGTTAGACGATGAGACGACGCCATGAATAAAGTCAACAACAAAAAAGCTGTTATCGGGTATTTTGAGATCACCTTCATTTTTGGGAATTTTGTTATTTGTAATACAACTTATTGTATAAGATTTAGTGATAATAACGAAATTCATTTTATTCTTGTATTTATACAAGGTGAGGTCGAAGACAATTATGGCGTACCGAAATATTGCTAAAGCGAATCGAACGTGCCATCTACACCATCACCACTACTTCATGCCATACATGTATGTTCAACAATTTGTTTTATGGAAAATGAATTAGCGTCACCATCTCACATGTAATACAAGTTGAGACCCTTAAAATAAAGATCCCCTTCATGCATCCACCTTATATTTTATGGGGGAGAATGAGTTAGCGTCACCCGGTGGCATCGTATAGACCTGGTCAACGGGTCAACCGGATCGGGTTCGGGTTAGTTCGGGTTTGAGATAGTATCGGGTTAGTTCGGGTCGGGTTGGGTTAGTTCAGGTTTCGGGTGTTTTTCGAGTATGTTGTCGGGTCATTTTTTGGTCAAGCGGGTGGGGTCAATTCGGGTTCGGGTCAATAATTAAGAGAGATAAAATACATTTAGTATCATTTCGCGTTATTTCAAGTTTTTTTGATCAATTAGAGTTATGTTTTGTCAGGTCATTTTCGGATCGGGTGTTTTCGAATCTGGTCAATTCCGGGTCATCAAATCTCGGGTCATGTTCGGATCGGGTTGAGTCATTTCGGATTTCGGGTCACATTTGGGTGTTGGTGTTCTGGTCAATTTCGGGTTTCGAGGCAGCCTTTTTAGGTCGGGTTGATTTTGCGAGATCCAGTGCCGTATCATTATATGGAGGATCACCACTCCATGCCATGTATGTTCAACGTGCCATCCACACCATCACCACTCCTGCCATGTATGTTGCAAATTTGTTTTATAGGGAGGATCTAAATGAGAAAAAAAAAAAAGCAATATAATATTTGTATGTTGAACCTTAAAACAATTTATTAGGGTATATATATTAGTTGAAGGAAAGATAGTACAGAGGATAGTTGACGTTTTTCATTTTTTTATAATCAATCGATTCTTTTAATCAAATCTTTAATATTACATGGTTAAAACATTATTTTAGATAAAATACGATTCTTTTAATCAAATCTATAATATTATCGGGTCGATAAATTATTTTAGATAAATACTTAATAATTTTTTTTTAGTTTCTCTATTTTTATTTTTCAAACTTTGCTTCATATATTTAGAATTTGTAACTAATAATTTGTTTGTTATCATACCTTTTTAATTTGTTTATAACACCTATAAATACATTTGTTTCCTTGCTTGTAATTTGTTTGTTATCATACCTTTTTAAATTTTATCAACAAACTTATTTTTAATATAAAAAAATACAAACTTAGTGCTAACCTTCAAAGTTTATAACACCCATAAATACATTTGTTTTCTTATTAGAGTATGGGCGAATTTTAAAGGGAAAATTATATATGAGATTTTAAAACTAGAAAATTCAAGCGGTACCCGTCACAACCTCAGAAAATGAAGATTTTTTTTAACCGGAAAACTTTAAGTGGCTATAAACTTGTGTTAACTACCTCAGAAAATGAAGACCTTTTTTTTTTAAAATTGTAGCTCTGAAGCTTTTGAATATATCAAAGTTTTTATTTTTTACCGAATGAGTGATCATATCTCTTGATTACGAGTTTTAAAATCGATAATTTTTGTTTATTCATATCATACTTCTCGGAACGATGACCAACTTGGAAAAAAATCGTCTTTTCAAAATCGTTAACACGAGTTATAGTCTCGTAAAATTTTCCAGTTCAAAAAACTGGTTATTTCATGCAAGATGTCAAATTTCATGAAGAATAAAAGGTCTGTTTGTTATAAGTTGCTATGCGACATTACTCATCCGTTATTTCTACAATTTGCTTGAAGCTTCAGTTATGATTATGAAGGGTTAAAATGATCTTTAGTTGGCTAATACGAACTACAAACAAACAATTTCATTTTAGATTACAAATTGAAAAATTCACACAAAATAGTCGTATTCGACACTAAACAATACTTCCTCCTATCCACTATATTCTTCTCTTTTGGGGAGGGCACAAGGATTAAGGGAGGGAGTATTATATTATGGATGAGGTTTGGTGATTGGAGAGAGGTATGGATAATTAGGATTAAATATTAATAAATGGTATGAGTGGGGTTTGGTGATTGGAGAGAGATAGTAATAATTAGGATTAAATATTAATAAAAGAGATGGTGGAGTTTGGTGATTGGAGAGAGATAAGAGTATAATATTAATAAAAACTTACCAAAATAAGAAAGGGGAAGAAAACCTGAATAATCCGTTTTTGGAAATAGGGAAGAAAATAGCGGATAGGAGGAAGTATGTGAAATTTCAGTACTATTATGTGCAACTTCAGTTAATTTATATGCAACAATAGTATAACTATTTGAAACTTCAAATATTTCCATTTCAGTTTATGTTCAACCTTAATTAGTTTGGTGGCCAACTTCAATAAGTTTATGTGTAACTTTAATAAGTTTTATGTGCAGCCTCAAATTATTACTTGTGTTATATACTACGCCGTAATTCCTCTTTTTGACCTCATCTTTGACGACAGTCAACTCGAGTCCAACTCTTTCAGTGTAACCCCTGACCCTGCATGTATCAACCGAGTACTTCACCTTTCGCTGGAAGTCCTTGAACACGTCGTGCGTCTAAATCTCGGCCCCGTGACTCTCAATCGCCAAATGCGTTTCAGTCTTCGGTGATGACTATCGGTTATCATGATAGACCTTCTTCTGCGTATGCTGTTGTTGGTCCATAGTGTTGTCGTAGCGCATCAAAAACTCAACCAGCGTACCCGATTTCTGCTCGAACCTCTTAAAATAACTGTTGATGCTCTCCGATCTCTGTGTGGTTCTCATGACACCCTCCATTTGTAAGTCCCTGCAATGGGCTATCACCCACTGCCTCCTTATCCTGAAGGCCACGGTAAACCAATCATCGTCAACAATACCATGAGCCTCCATTATCTCGGACCAACGGGTGTCAAAGTCGGCTGCTTATATGTCGTCATCCCATATAATGTCATTCAATTACTTAATAAAGTCCTTGTAGTCCGGGATCGTAACCCCGTATTTAACCGGCACCTTGTTCATAATATGCCACATGCAAAACCTATGTCGCGCTGTCTTGAAGACAA
>JAOWBH010158674.1:0-11484 GCA_028566215.1 Silene coronaria | reverse complement strand
ATGGTCAATGACTTATTAACAACATATAACTATAACTATTGTCAATAACAAGTAATCCTTCTTTCTTTGATTTGGGTTCTTATCACTCCAACCTAAACCCATCAATGTACATTTCAAGTCACTAGCAAACACACACTTGTGATTTATTAATGAGGAAATTATTTGGCGGCAATTCCCCCCAATTCTCAAAATACACAATGTTGATTATATAAATACTCTACATATGTATTTAGAGATCAGAACATTAAAGAAAATGTCACAAAAACCCATCCTCATTTATAAATAACAAGTACATGTTTACTACCCAAGTGACTTAAAACGTACAAAGATAGTCCCAAAGAACTATTCAAGAATTGCTCCTAATGAGTAATTCTTAAATGGGTAATAGGTCATCAGCATCAACAGCACCAATAATTTCAACATTAACAAAAACCATAATGGGTACTAAATTAAGTCAATTAACATAACATTTTACAAACATTTCTATCCAAAATATTATTTTAAACATTAGACATTTTACAATCATTTTTGTAGAACCATATATGTTGATGATGACAAGTCCTTAATCGTTTCCTTTCCTCTTGACTAATGCTTGTGAGCTAGGTATGATGCACATGTTCACAAAGACTGAAAGTGCTCTTGGAAGTTGCTTGAAGATCATCTCTTTCGTTGTCCTTTAGTCTAGCTAGTGTAAAGATGGAGATTTTGAGCTGAACTTGAAATAAATGTTTTGAACAGTTTTCGGGACTGTTTAGTCCTGAGCAGTTTGCTAAAAATGCGTCATAACATTTTCTGAAATATTTTCATAAGATTGGAAAAATCTCTCTTGGATTATTTTATAATAGACGAGATATTTTAGTATAATAATATTTCTTATTCAGTTTGAAAATATTTTTCAAATAAAAGATAGTTTAAATTTTGGAAAAGATTGGCAAAAGATTTTTGAAAAAAGATTTTCTTATCTTTAAAAGATATGGTGTAACCTTATTTAGGGAGATATTTTTCCAACCACCTTGATTAATATAAATGAGTCAAAATTTCAAAATATTGACACACTTGAAAAACATGAGGTTGCTTTGCAAAATTTGTGCTTTATTGCTATTATTTCGAAAAACTTTTTGTAAAAGTTTTGTGTCTTGTTTTGAAACGATTATTTCAAGTTGCTCATAATCATCTGTCTCCTAGGATTATACTCCATCGTTCTATTTTGTGAACCACATAAGGAGGCAAACTGTTTTGTATTTTTCATTTTGTGAGAAGAGTGTTTTGGGGTACGGGGTTGTACTCAGGTTGCACGATCGGGTTGATCGTGAGGGTTATTTCTTTGTAATCGAGTTTGGTTATAATTGAAATAATAATAAGAGTGATATGGTGGACGTAGACCTTTAGAGAGTAGATCGAACCACGTTAAAAATCTTGTGTCCCGTGCCTTTTATTATTCTTTGTGTTTATTATATCTCGTATTCATTAGTCACGTATTCAGCAGACCAGTACAACACAATTCGTATTGTTTGAATAGTTATCTGGACTGTTTAATTCGCTTGTGTACTGCTTTAGAATCAATTAGTGTTTCATTTCTCGCTTAAAGTTTTAAAAGGGTACTTAATTCACATTCTCCCTCTCTTAAGTATCGGATTTATAAACTCAACAATTGGTATCAGAGCCTCGTGCTCGTGATTACTTTACCGCAAAGAGTTTGATCCTTCTTGAGTTTATTTATGTTCTCTTTTTTTAAAAAAAAAAATGAATTCCAAAGGTATCAAATGTCCTGTCTTTGATGCCACGGACTATGGCTGGTGACAAATAGTATGATGCATTTCATACAAGGAACCGACTATGAATATTGGGTAATCATACATAATGGTCCTCTTGCGATCACAACTACCAATGCATCTGGCACGACAACTGTGAAAGAACCATAGGATTATACTGAGAGTGATTATAAAAAGGCAGAAAAGAATGCTAGAGCCATATCAATTTTACAATCCGGCATTTCCTCTAAGGAAACAAGTCGTATTGCAGGATGTAAAACGGCTAAAGAAATATGGGATAGTCTTGAACTAGCCCACGAGGGAACATTGAAAGTAAAGAAACTTCGTATTGATCTCTTGATGCAACAACACGAAGCCTTTAGAATGCAAGAGGGCGAGTTGATTAAGAGTATGGCTTCCCGTTTTTCAAACATAACTAACGAACTTTCAAATCTTGGTCCTAAATTTGAAACTGAGGACATTGTCCGTAAAATTTTAAGAAGTCTTACCAAGAGATGGCAACACAAGGTTACTTATATCGAAGAGTCCAAGGATCTATCTACTCTCTCTTATCAAGCTTTGATGGGTTCTCTCATGGCACACGAACTATTCCTCAATAGTATTGCCGATGAGAAACTCAAAGCTAAGGGACTAGCATTGAATGCCTTCTCAAGTGATAATGAAAGTGATCTTGAGAAGGAAGTTGCCTTGCTGTCTAAAATAATTGCAAAATTTATTAGAAAGCAAGATAAAAGAAAGCTCGAAAGTTATAAACCGGAAAAAACTGTTTCCTCATCTTCTTCTTCACGTCCAAAATATAAAATGGGTTATTTTGGATGTGGTGATCAAGATCACCAAGTTTGAAACTGTCTGAAATGGGAAGAGGAGAGATCTAAGGATAGACGTGAAAAGTCTAAGCAAGAGTGTAAACGTGCAATGATTGCTACAGTTTGGGGTAAGCCTGACTTAGAAAATGATGAACCACCTAAAGAAGAGAAAGAGGAGAAGTTCTATCTCAGATTTACCTATAAACTGAGATCACAACGCAAGACATATGATGACTCTCCTAGGTGTCTCATGGCACATTCAAACGGTTCCGATAGCGAATCCGAAGACGAGGTAAGTCTCTCTAATCTTAAATTTCAAATTAGGTCTTAATCTAAGGATAAAATTGTGAGATTACTTGATGAGACCTTAGATACTAGTTATGAACCGAATAAGCATTTGAATGCTATGCAATGTGAGATAGAAAGCATTGCGGAGGATAACATACAATTAAAACATGATCTGAAGAATATGTCGAAACAAACAGTTGATCAGTCTAAACTCACTGCTGAGAACGAGTCACTACTGAATGAGATAAATGACTTAGCTAAGGAACTAGATGAGATTAAAAGATTACATGTTAGTAGTTCCACCACATATTCCAGTTTGATAGACTTAATGTTGATTATGATGGTCTTCTTGTCAAAAACAAAAGACTCCTTGCGAAAATTGGCAACCTTGAAATCGATCTAAACAATGCTAAAAACGTTGTTGCAAAATGGGAAGGAAGCACTAATGTTCTTAATTCTCACCAATCAATCTAAGAAATCAGATAATCTTGGATTAGGATATGATTTGTGTTCAGATTCCAAACAAAATAGTTCCTCAAACTGTACTGTTTGGGTCTCAGAACAGAAAGTGAACACACCTCCAGTCTGTTCAAAACTGAATAAATCTAGTACTCACAGTACCATAAGACATATACCCTAGGAGAGAGACATTCGGAAGCGTAAGTATGTTGGCCTACCTGAATATGTCATATGCAATTTTTGTGGAAATACAGGTCATTATTTAATGCTTGTAAAAAACGACTAAGTCATTTGGATCAAAACATAAGAGTCGTCAAGAAAATGTGGATTAGAAAGGATGTCTTAGATTTGGTAAGTAATAAGAAGGGACCCAAACTTGTTTGGGTTCCCTAATCATCTAAATAATCTATTCTCAGGGCCAAATGACATATGACAGGTAATAAGACAGGTAATAAGAACCAATTCCTCTCATTACCGGCTCACAAATGTGGAAATGTTGGAAATCCCAATATACAGGTACTTCTCATGGTTTATAATTAAATCGTAATATTTTTCCTTAATTCTTATTCTTGGGATAACATTGGGTAATATCTCTACGAGACATTGAGCTTGGAACGGAACAGTAAGGTTAAAGTGGGGCAATGCATAGTTGTAGGTGGTCTTAGGTACCCTCAGGCGCTCGATATGGTCACTTACTCTATCGTTGGGATTCATCGCTAGTTCGTGCATGTTTCGAAAGGGTGTTGCCATTTCTTATTATTTAACACAATACACAAATAATCACATACTTAGATCAAGCATACGCATTTACGTAGAAAAATAATTAAACAAACAAGATAAAAATCCTATAAACTACCTATAATCTTAAGATGTCTACCCATCTCTCAATGGATTTTTTGCTCTATTTTTACGTCATAATTTACTAGGTTTTTTTGTTAGCCTAAGCTCTGATACCACTTTTGTAACGCCCCGTAAACAATAGGATTAGAAAATGGCATACTTTATTAATAGCAGTGTAAATTATAGAGCGTTACCGCCGTATTTCTTCGTACCGCCGTATTTCCCCATACGGAGAAATACAAGGCTTACATTATTCTTTAATACAGCCAAATATCTAATAATATGACTTATTGATATGACAATCTTATTATGATGTAATATTCTTATTGCATTTTCTTTGTGTCAACCTCACTCAAGCCCTTCCATGTTTCCTATACCTGAAAAAGATTTATATAAATAATGGGTCAACCAACCACAGGTTGAGTATATCTCTCATAACTTTCAACTCAAATTAACATAATTTGGGTCATTATTCTTGAACAGGGCCACATTACAGAATCGAGACTCTCCTGGGCTAGGCCCTTCTCCGTGTACACAAATTAACAACTTCGGGTCTTAAACCCGTTTTTTTTCTCTCTTTTTTTTTTTTGCTTTCTCTTTTTCTCTTTATATCCGGATATAAGGGCAGAGCCACTCGGGCCAAACCCACTACCATGTAAACGGAATAAAAACAATAATGTGGTCCGGTGCCTTTCAATAATAATGCCCCGTATGATACATTGGCCAAATGTACAACTTAGTAAGAGTATCTTAACACGTCTTACCATAACCACTTAACCAGTACCATGATCACTTCTTACGTAATCCATATGACATGTATTATATATATGAGCACAACATAACATTTATAATACATTATCACATAAATAGTAATTCACATTATATTAACGGGTGAATAATTATTATGATTACTTAGGCCCTGTTTAGCAAACAGCAGAAGTAGATTTATGATAGCAGATAGCGTTAGCAGAATACGGTTGGCAGATTTTAGTAGCAGGTTTGACCATCATATATTAAATTAACAAATTTAAGAAAACGTGGTTGGTAACTATGACAAATCTATCATTTCCATGTATAAACTCAATATGCTATTACAATATGCTGCTGTTAGCAGCATATTCAAAAACAGTAGATTCCGGTCAATATGCTATCTGAATATGTCATTAACCAAACATATGAAATTAGTAGATTGATTGATCAAACTACTATTTAAGCCGGAATCTACTATTTCACCTAATATGTTGTTTACCAAACATGGCCTTACTCATTACGGCCCTGTTTGGTAAACAACATATTAGACAAAAAGAGTAGATTCCGACTTAAATAGTAGTTTGACTTATCAATCTACTAATTTCATGTGTTTCGTTAATGGCATATTCAGATAGCATATGAGCAGAATCTACAGGTTTTTAATATGCTGGTAATAGCAGCATATTGTAATAGCATATTGAGTTTATACATGAAAATGGTAGATTTGTCATATAATCTGCTAGTTACCAAACACGTTTTCTTAAATTTGCTAATTTAATGTGATGGTCAAACCTGCTACTAAAATCGAAGAAGCGTATTCTGCTAACGCTATCTGCTATCATAAATATGCTTCTGCCATTTGCCAAACAGGACCTATTACAGCTCAAACACATGAATTACGTATCAAATAATAGAATTGAGCATATCTCGTATTTCACGATTTCACTCCATAATTTAAGGAGATGTTTCCTATTTCCATTTTTTATTATTGTACACAGTAGTTGCATGCATTTCGGCCATTCGCGTGGCGTCAATCTCGGCGCCACCCTCTTACATGCACCCTTATTATTGGGGTCCCTTCTTAATAATAATTGATACACCTATTATCATTGAGGTCCCCACTTCTTATATATGAGAGGGTGGCGCCGAGATTGGGCACCACCCGGTGGCGCTAACTCATTTTTCAAATACAATTGTTTTTACAAATATTCTGATTCTAAATCTCTTTGAAGACGTGTATAACATTTTATAGTTACTAAAAGTAGTTATCACAAATCATAAGTACAACGTTTATGATTTATGATTTATTTATGAGGCAACCTCATCAAGCATTATTCTTGACACCTTTGACATATGTCAATAGGTATACTACTTAAATCACTTTACCATTTTTTTTTGGGATGACGAGATTACTCGCAGCCGCTATTGTTGGTGCGCAATGGCTAAACCTATGGACATATATCTTATAAGATCGTCTCACGTAAAATTATTATTGGACATTACATATAAGATATACTACTCCTTCTATTATTCAACTTCAAACACAACATTTCCCTTTTGCACGTTCCCTAATGCACGATTTGTAATATAAATATGTTTAGTTTTACATTTTGAAAAAATATAAAAATTCATTCATTGATTAGTAATTGATACAACTGATTTTGGCTCAAGTGGGAGATTGTTGGAATTGTATCTCAGACCCAATCGAATCTATAACGTTAATTACTACTAGCTTAATGTTGAACCTAGATGGCCACACACTTACGGATTGACGTTTACACTCAAGATGACTTTATATTATTATATGATAATAATTAAAGTATCTAGACGGCATAGCTAACAATGCAGATACAAATAATAAAGGGTGTTGATTTTCGTAGTACGCATTTTACTCATTGCAGTACATGTTTTACAATTTTACCCTTCTCATTTCTCCCTCATCTCACAACTGTAGTTTGTACTACATCAAAGAGAAAAAAAAAAAAAAAAAATGTAACCACAACCACCACTATCACTGTTGACCATCACCTGCCACCACCACCGTTGACCACCCCCCACGCCCACGACCTGAACCCTCGCCACCTCGTCGCTGGCGACACCTCGACTTGCCCTTACACCCGACGGGGACGGCCCTCCCCTCCCCCTGCCTCTCCCACGCCTTTCATCCCCTATTCCACAACTCCCTTCACACTGCGACACACATACACGTAGCCCTCCGCCTGGGCCACCATTTCTAAGCCAGGCTCCGCCTACGCCGCTAGTCACCCACGCCACCATCCCACCACCACAAACAACCTAAGAAAATAGTTTGTAATTAACACAAACTCTAAATTAATATAAAGTCCCAAGAATTGAAGGGAAAGGAATTAATATGATTTATAATTATGCAATTAACAAATTAATAACTTGTTCTAATCCAAATTGTCATACGTAATTAATTAAATCTGATTAGTTTGGGATGATGTAGGTAATAGGATTAGCAACTGAGAGGATTAAAGTTGATTTTTTTTGTTGGGAGGGTATGCAAATGGAAAATTATGTGTAAAATGTACTGTATTGAGTAAAAAACGTAATACGAAAATAAATTACGATAATAAAAGGAAAAAGTATTCCATATTATTTAAATAGGAGAAACAAAATAAAGAGTTATTTTATCTTCCTATAAATACATGTTTTAGGGTAATTGACAAGGGTTACTTCATTCAGTCAACTATTTCACCCCATAAAGTTAGAGAGAAAAAAAAAGTTTTCTCAAAGATTGAGAGTGTAGTTCATACCCGGTATGGATACAATAGAGACTCTGTACTTTCAGAGTTAATTGCTGATCCGTCTTAATTCCAAGTATATTAATTTACCCCTTTTGCTTACATTAATTCTAATGCAATAAGACTTTTTACTGGATCGTATAATTATTATTTCCGCTGCATATATCAATCCTTCATTATGCGCACTAGGAAAACAACTACTCTATACTTTAAATAAGCTGATAAACAATCACGCAATATATAATTTACACATTTTCCTACTAAGTAAAACCCAAAAATATGTCGTTAAAAAAAACTTTTGAACCTATTTCCATCAAGAGTTCACGTGTGACATAATGATGAATAAGAATTTCTCTCTTAAAAAAATTTCCTAACTTCGTACAACATAGTGACATACTATGAAATTATAATTCCTTTTGAATTTCACAGGTAAAAGAATTAGTTGATAAAATTAAAAGAATATACATATTCGAGAAAAAGATTACGCAACGGATGAGGAAAAAGGATTACACAACGGATTGGAAAAAGGATTATGCATTGATGTATTACCTCATAGGCTCGGACCTTTTTTTTTTTTAAAACCAACCTTAGACCCTTTTAGGCTTTTAGTTATTGTGCATACATGCATTTTTTTTTTTTGAGCTTTTAAACTTTATAAGTTACTGTATATTTTAATTTTTTGATATCAAAACTTAAAATTACTTGAATTTATATGCATATAATTTTTAAGCAATATTATATATTTTTTTTTGCTTAATGTTTAGGTGAGTGTATTCAAAAACATTATAATAAAACTCTTAATATTTAAAACAAAACTCAAAAAATTTAATATAAAACTCAGAAATTATATAATCATATATACTACAACTGATGTATAATCCATGAACTACATCGAATGTATTACATCATACCCCTTCTAGTTATTGAGTTTACATATTTTTTTTAGTATTTAAAAAATACAAGTTATATAATAATTTATTGATCGCAAAACTCAAAATTAATTGAACTTATAAGTATAGTTTTTAAGCAACGTTATAGTTTTTAGCTTAATATTTAAATAAACGAGTATAAAAACTTTGTAATAAAAACACATATTCTTTAAAATAATGAACGAGTACATAATGAGATGTACTACCTCTTATGTATGGTTTATGTACATATCTAATGACATTTAGGTAGTTGGCAATGTTGGCATCATCTAGTTGTCATCCTGAAAATGAACCTTATAAATAGCATTTGAAACTTGTTGCAATTCCAACTCAAAAAAAACACAATTCATCAATAATCTCGTAGCTCTTGTGAAGTACTCCGTAGTTTAAATTTAAACACAAACAATGGGCGCTACCAAGCTCTCCTTCCTCCTCTGCTTCGTCATGGTTATGTCAATGTCGATCATTGACGTCGTCTCTGCTGCCCGTGCCCGCCACCTTCTCGAAACAATTCCTAGCATTCCCGCTTTCCAAGTCCCCCCACTGCCCATTGACATACCGAACTTGCCCTCAATCCCAACATTTCCTACTACCGTTCCTCAACTCACCTTGCCCCCACTGCCTTCATTCAATTAGCTTCCCAACATTCCCATCACTATTCCCTCCATCCCTTTCTTTTCCCCACCACCTTCAAAATAGGTCGCCTGGCCTTAAGCAAGCATCGTCTCTATAATGTATTCCCGCCCTTGGATCTTTCTCGTGCTTGTTCAACAACCGGTTTTGTTTAGTGTCTACAGTTGTTTGTTTGTCTTAACAATGTTGCTTATTTGTATCCTTATTGTATTATGTATTTGTTTGTTTAATTTCATGATTTTCATGTATAGACAGCTATACAACGTGTGTAATAATAATACTACTGTTCATTACATGAATTCTATTTCATCCAAATTTACTTACCAATCTCGGTGCCACCCTCTCACATGTAATAAGAGGGGACCCCAATAATAATGGGTGTATCTATTATTATTAAGTGGAGACCCCAATAATAAGAGAAGCATGTGAGAGGGTGGCGCTAACTCATTTTCCTATTCTGAATGAGTTAACACATTTTGTTCCGGGGTTTGATTCATGAATCTTACGAATGAAAAAACCAAACTTGGGAGAGGTTTACCCAGTCAATTGCCTTCAGTACCCATAAGGAGATTGTCCTAGCCGACGGTAGAGGATATTCCTGGTCAACAAGAAAAAAAAAAAAAAAAAAAAAAAAAAACATTGCATGTGTTCTTAGAACTCGCTATGCAATCATATCGTGATATCGAAATGAGACCTCATGCATAATGATAAAAGAATTAAGACATTACAGCAAACTACACCAGCATAGTGGCATACATACTGGCTACTGCCTTATCTGACAATCTTTTGAGTTTTGATAGCAAATTGCAATACTTGGTTAAAGATTAATTAACAAAATTGCACAATTTATGACAACAAACTTAGAGCTAGGCTATGAAATCGTAGCTTGTTACAATCAAGAGTCAGAGTAAATGAGAGAGATAGGGTTATATTTAGTCTGTCAATTTTCAGAGCTTTACCTCGTTACAATCAAGAATCAGAGTAAATGAGAAGGTCTTTGTTGGTTGCTGTCTTGGTGAACTACTCAGATGGAAAGCCGGTCGAGAAAGTAGAGTAAAGATTTAATGCAATGCATCTTTGAGGGAAGGCATGGCTACTAGTTTGTGCTTTATAACACGTGATAATATGGGAGACGTTTTTCGTTGCAGCGTGTAAACTGTAGAGATGGCATTGAAATCAAAGACATAGCTTTGCAGAAGCAAAAATTATTCCGTTTGGATCGGAAATTACCAGGGAAAGCAGGTTTAAGGAGATAATGGTCAAGAGCGAGTCTTACAGATTAATCGCGCTCTACAATTGCAGCCCAAAGTGTTCATACAATTGGGGCCATGATTTTGGATGGTCGCATGTCCCTTGAGAAGTGAACCAAATGGCTCACCGTCTTAGGGCTGTCCAAAAGTTCGGGCCAGCCCAGCCCGACCCGCCTCACAGGTTACAATTGACCTGGCCCGACCCGTCTCCAACCCCAGGCCCGGACCCAGCCGACCTGCACGGTTGAACAGCCCTACACCGTCTAGCATTAAATTCAAGCACATACAATCCTAAGCGAACATATAATTCGGCTGTTGTATGATTAGAAAAATTCACAGCTCTCTTTCACAAACATAAAGTTGACGTTTTCTCCGCCTTCTTATAATCACAGCTACAAGTTTTCCGACCTTGCAACTTATTCTAATCTTATACGGAGCATGTATAGTCGTCCAGCAATTCAACAATTAACAAAAAAAGTGTTACAGAATCATGCTTACGTTTAATGTTGTTCAACTCCTCAATTGAATATAAACTTAACATAGAAATTATCTCCCTGTGATGGCGACATTGAGTTGGTATGCCTGAGTTTGTTAATGAGAATATTTGTGTTGCATATAGGTGAGAAGGTGAACAACACTCTACCCAACTACAGTTAGACACTTGCCATCTATTTTGTCGTAATCCCGAGTTCAAATCCTATAAATACCTTTCGAAACTTGCTGTATTTCCAACTCATAAAACACACAACTAATCTTCTAATTCTCCCGAGTGATTTTAATTTAACACATACAAAGTAACAAACAATGACCACTACCAAGCTCTACTTCCTCTGCTTCATCATGACTATGGCGATGTCGTCTATTGACGTGTCTGCTGCCCGCCATCTCCTTCAAACTGGAACCACAACACTTCCCCCACTTCCTGCAATCCCATCCCTGCCAAAAACCACATTGCCCCCACTGCCCGCTAACCCATTCCCAACCATTACCAT
>JAOWBH010158652.1:0-11485 GCA_028566215.1 Silene coronaria | reverse complement strand
AAGGAAGACTTATCGAAAACAAAACACATCATAATACAAACACGTAACCCATCTTCTTATTTATCTATCACGCTTGAAACAAACAAAAGCTTATCTTTTTTATATGTCCCCACGGGCCGCGCGACTTTGGAATCATTTTAGATTTTTAGGTGACACATACTCGTAATTTAATGCATAATTTATACGGAGTACTATTTTTTTTTTATTAAAAACCGTTTTGTTGATAAATTATCGGGCAGGACAATCTTATAAATAAGTTGATACGAAGCATGAGATTAACTTCTGGGTATGTTTAATTAGATGAGGTATTTTGATTCAAGTTAAATTCGAAAATTCGAATGTATCATCTATTTTCGGTCATATGGATTTAGAATTGAGACATTTCAAAGAGTTCGTATAGCATATAGGCACTAGGCAGTCAGGCAATGACTTGCTTACTCCATTCAGTCTATTTCAAATATTTGTCAAAAACTCAAAATATACAAATATAAATCTAAATAATAAAGTAAAATGCATAAAAAAAATCAAGTAAAACCCCGTGACATAGATTAACTTCATTAAACAAAAAGATAACATTTACAAACTCGTTTTCATAACGATGCAACTGTAAATTTGGAATGTGATAGCAATCAAGTGACAGTATATCAATACAAACCCCATCAGCAACGAGAAAGACGAGGCTAACTATGGTGTATCATATACACGAATTTCAACTAAAAATCGATGCAATAACAAAGACTTATATAGTTCCAAAATGAGCTGGAGTCGACTTGACCTGAATCTTGGTTTTACAACAGTATATTACTTGCAGAACACTCATGCAAAATCTAAATCAATAATCAAAAGCAAATCCAACTGTCATAGAGATCAAAAGGCAAGTATTCTAACTAGAAAATCATAAATTATATGTTTTCCATTTCATTGTGGAGACCATGTCAATTTTCTGGAAGAATTTTTCCTCTCTTAATATTCTTGAGGCATCATCTGAATATATCCGACAGACTGAAAGAGGGGCAACAGCCATTTCAAATCACGGTCATGGGGTGGCACAACTTCATCGAATAACACACATCAAGTTCACTTAAATCTAGCCCATTAAAACTAACGCAAATTCCCAGAAGAGACGGTCTCAATACATCTGAATGCTGTACCTTTTGTGAAACGGCTTCATATAACCAACGAATTACTGATAGATACATCAAATACAGCTTTATTAACTGTACATTTTACAATTTCTAGATGTGAAACAGTCTCTCGAAAGACTAACTGCTAAAACAAATGGAACCCTAAACGTACAAGTAACCCAAGATGTTTGGGTTTCAATCCCATAAGACAAGACTTGCTGCATAGCGCTAAAATTTACAATTGATGATAATCTTACATGATACTGATTTTTCGATACAGTTGCACGTCAGACTAAACTCTGAAACCTACTGCCACTGCTATGAACTCACAGGTAGTCCATGATGACTAAGACTAAACTACAATAACTTACATGTTGTAACAGATAACACCAGCGGAAAAAAAAAAGCGAAAAGATAGGAATTTCAAAGTGAAAAGAAGGAAGAGTAGAACAGTCTTACCTACAAAGGAATTAATTGCTTATGCCTATGCCACCAGATTACTGTAAACAACTTAACTATACTCTTCAAGAAACACAGGAGTTGATATTGGAGTGCATCTTAAGATCTTTCTATGGCTGAAACCCGGAAACTTTGTGGATGCATTGAGTAAAAGGGTAGTCGACAAATTGAATCTTCTTTGGAAAAGGCAGAGAAACATGGTTCCTCGGCGCAGAAAGAAAGGAGGACACATTTTAAGTGAGGATTTCTCTAACCAACCAGTCCAAACTCGGGTAGGCAAAATATAGAACGAGGAAGGATGGAAAGGCGAAAACAACAGTTATGAGGATGTACAATGCTAAAATTGCTGCACTTGCTGGTATAGCATACAAAGTGACTAGAAGGAATACCATGACAAGAGGAAACTTAGCAGTTAAATGAACCACAAAAGCCAAAGACTTGCGAAGTGAAATGTTCAATCTCTCTCTATTAAAAAACCGATGTACAAGACTTGGGTGATGGTTATCCTCCAACCTCTCTGGCGTGCGTGGAGCAGGAACTTCCCTATGGTGTCTAATGTGAGATGGGCTTATTACTCCGAAATTTCCGTTCAACAAACCTGCTTGGTGACAATCCCCCTGAGTTGATGTGTAAGTCCGTGTTCTATCACCATTCATGCTCTCAACCATCCAGAGGATAAAGTAGTTTTTCCGAGGGAATCTTAAGACGCCTTTATGAAACAACCTAGGAGAAAGTAAATTGCACCATGGGCAAGAGATGAAGAACGGAAGTTGGACGGGTAAAGTAGAAAATTTCATAGCAGCCCAAGGGAGTCCCAGGACGCAATTCTTACAGAGGCTGTGACCACACCAGAGCACATAGGGAACATTCTCCACGATATTGAAGGACTCCCAGCATATGGGACACTCCAGTCCTTCCTCTCTGTTGGTATCATAAGATGCATCGTCATCTGAACACTCAGCACTTACAGTTGGAATATCATTTTTTAACTTGACACAGCCTGAAATCGCATTCGAAGCACAGGTCCACATGATAGCCAACAACGAAAGGAGAAAAAATGAGACCTCTCTCTTCCTTTCTGATTTTACAGACAAAACATTTTTGGCCTCCCTTTTCTACACATTATCAGCAACTCATCAGCATCAATACCGGGAGGTTTGATCTGAAACACAAAAGTCTCTTAATAAGCACTGAAAGAACATGCATAGTAAACTTACAACAAAAGGTTTGATCACGGTAAAAAATAAGATATTTTTTTCAGGCTTATCACTGTTAATTTGATCAGGCATATCATCACTAGTTTACAATGGAACATGCATAGTAAACTTACAACAAAAGGTGAGCGTTCCATAGATATTACTTAAGAGTCGATCAATTCATCTAACTAAATATACAAATATCTATGCCCTGTGTTCCAGAATTCAAAAGCAAACAATTATCAGACATCACTATTGCATGTAACTAACTAATCCCTGTGTGCCTTGTAAAGCGAAACAGCATACAATTTCAATTTCATGATTGGTTTAAATATTTTGAGAACACAATGGCAGCTCGATATGCCATTTTGGAGTACGGCTCTGTTGTTATTGGTTAACCCTTTTCCAGGTCGAGATATATCATTGGTTGCCACTTGAAAAAAGACAAGGGATTGAAAGACGATAAAACTCTGACTTTAGAAAATACAGGCTTGTGGATACCTCAGCAGCATCTTACTCAATGGAAGTCAGGCCAAGTGACACTTAAGTTCAGAGATGCAACTAATTTGAAGGCTGAAGTTCATAAGATGATAACCTAATTGGTTCTAATCTTGCAGGCTTGCAGCGTAACTTCCATTCATTCACCAGGAACACTTCACGCTCAACTTACTTCCGTTACTCAATTCTAAATTCTTTATTCACGAAGACTAAGCTCAAACACATCAGAAACACGCTGCTTGAGCTCAAGACAGCAGGAGGTGATGTCATGGACATGACGAACATAGCATCAGTCGCTTTTTCCAATGTCTAAGCTAGAAGACTGGAGACTAATATCAACATTGGGTAAAAACCTTAGACAAACACTTCAACTAGGCTAGAAGACTACAGGCCTACCAACATCACATAACAGTTCTTAACAATAAAATCAACAAGGCCAATACTTAATCACGACAATCCCACAGTAAAACCTCGGACCACGTCAAATAACAACATTCAGCAAAAATGAAACTAAAAAAACACTGTGAAAGCTTTACTGAGGAAACAAGTTTCGTAGCTCAATTTACGAGCCTATAACAACTGCAACTTCCAAGTCTATTACAATGTGCATCCATTACTGATCAAATACGATACTTGGCTGTCAAAGCCCAAACGTAAATCATACGGAGGTAAGCACAGTATCCCTAATAATTTGGATACATTTCGGTTTCGATCACTAATAACCTGCCTAAGGTAAGCACTACTAATCTCCTAAAATCAGGTACCCAAAACAAATGCAATGTATCCAAATTATTAGGGTTACTGTCAAGTATATATAGATGCAAAATCATGTACCCAAAACAAATGCAATGTATCCATGCTAAAAAAAATACGAACGTCTCAATCATTTGTTTACCTTTGGTTAAAATACTCCTCATTATGAATATAAAAAGTAAACAAATGAACGAAATAAAACAATCAATCAACCAAAATATACATCAAAATCACAACTTTTGCGCATCGATTTCAGAAAACAAATCCAAATAATTTCTAATAGAATTGATATAGCATACAAACATAATAAATCAAAATTCCAAAAAAAAAAAAAAAACTGGATCTGGAGAATATGATAAACCATCAAAATTATTTACCTTGTATAGGAAATTACATGAACTTGCAGTAATCTTTCGTGTGAATTAAAAATCGATCGAAAAGAAATATGGGGAGAAGAATCGAGCAAAAATAAAGAACATTAATTAATTATAAACGAAAATGAATGGAAGATATTTTAGTAGTTAGGAAATCAGATGGAGAAAATCAATCAAGAGAAAAAATTGGGGTCCGAGTGTGTGGTTAAACTAGTCACATTTTGTCCTCATATTGCCCCTCTCTTTCTCTTTCTTTCTATTTCTTTTTTTTTTTTTCATTTTTTCATTTTTTTTCTAGTTTACAAAATCTTATTTGTGACGAGAATATTGGGGTCCGGTATGTATGATCCAAGCAAAAGAAAAAAAAAAAATTCAAAATACCTTATAAAATTTAATTGGTCTAGTCCAAACCCGAAAACCCAGACCTAAAAGGTTTCGATCCGGTCTCCGATTTTGGGCTAGGTGGTCGTCCAGTCCGAGGGTCAAACCGGTCCGGCCCGGTCCGCCTCTTGACCGGTGAACACCCCTATACCCATAAGCCATAACCTGGTAGATAGGAGATAAGAGTGCATAGAGAGTACCAATCTGTTTTATCTTATCTACCCACATGAGTAATACTTGATCCGTCGTAAACTTGTAATGATATCTATTTTTTTTAATTTTATTTTTATTGAGTTAATTTATCAAAACTCCAATTGTCGAGATCACTAGTCTAGTGTAATATACATTTTTTTGGTGTCTTTCTCTCAACTCTTTTGTTGTTTGTCGTGGTTCTTTATGTTGTTTATCATGATTAAAACTGAATTTTTAAAATTAATGTTTTTATAATAAATTTTGTCATTCATCATGAGTTGTGACTAAACCTGGGAAAACCAACCCAACTTGATTAACTCGATAACCGAGATAGGTCCAAATTGCACAAGTGAAATTGGCCCGAAATTTAAATTGATCCAATTTGATATGAGCTTTGAGCTTTGCTGGCCCAAAATGATCCATCTTCAAGCTACACAGCGAACCGGACACGAATTAGTGAGTTCGACTTATGGTAATGCTAATCATTTTAAGGAATTGGGTTGATAGAGGCACAATTCACAAACAAAGTTAGTGAGTTCGACTCAAGACGATGCTAATCATTTTAAGAAATTGGTTTGCTACCGTCATGATACGAAATTTAATTAGATCGGAGTAGGAGTGTCAGCGAACGCGATACCGATAACCCATTTAATTAAATGGGCCATAATTGGAGTGTAAGCGAACCCAACACAAATAACAAGCTTATTGTGTTTGAGGGAGCGATTAGTCATTGCCAAGTAATGTACATAGCAGGAGACTTCTTGGAGGACGATAAGGTGAAGGTTTCTAATATTTGGTCGCGGCACATAGGTGGATTCTTGTGTCCCAACGCGGTGTTTTGTGAAAAGATTGACGGGCTTGATTCCGTCTATCTTGGATCTCAATTCATGTGAACGAGGAAGCATAAAATTCATCCAATAGCTCGCAATTCTTTCACAACATACAGCACAAATCTGAGCAATATCAATTCCATGGCGAGGAAGCATATAATTCATCCAACCGTTGTGTATACCAAATGAATATCCCAGGGACGCGGTAGTTCCAGCATTTGTCAGCCTAGATAAATCATTATTGTAACACCAAGGTTGAATATCCAAACGGTCATAATAGTCGGACCTTGTCCATCGAACTCATATCATACACTTCTTCCCTTATGAAATCACTTTCATCCTCAAGAGTGAAAAATACGACATAAGTTGCTCGGTTGAAGATCCCAAATAATACCCATTCCCACTGCAAGACTATCATAAGTCATAACTCATAACAGTCAATCCTATTGAAGAATTCGACGAATTGCACAATAAGATCTCAAAACAAGTTCGTCACTATCAAATCACTCACTCCTAGTGGACGAACAACATTACCAGTATCTCCAAGGTCGAAAAGTACTCCATAGATCAAGCCCACGTATAATCTCAATTTCCCAAATCGTACTAGTAAATGAAGCAACAATAAACAATAACACTTAGGCCGCATGAGGTACAACCGCACCATGCACATAATATGTAGCATCAACTCACCATGTCCACAAGTGAGAGGCGGAGAATGTTTTCAAGCAAGATGGTATCACCATTTGTAAACACCGCGTGCCTGGAGCAAAAACATGTTGACATATAGACACAGCAACTTATGTCTATACCATCCAGCCCATATTAAAAAGCATTTAACAAAAACTAATTCCCGGGTCAAACCTTGTGAATGAACATAATAAGTCGACCTCGAACAAAAATAAAACCCACCATTTTTCTCCTTTCAACGCCCACAGTAACTACTAGACATCGCGAACTACCAGCAGGATCAAATAAATCAAAATTTCCAGAGAATCCATCCATTTCCACTATAAAAATGTCGCTCCTACCTTGAAAATTAACACCATGAGCATAATGCCAAAAATCTACTACCCATTTGTACCAGCTTTCAACCTCTTTAAAATCAATACATACACTCTATCCAACTTTAAACTCAAATATTTGCATATAGGGAATAATTGCAACTCGACTTAATGTCAAAATAGGTCTCTCAATCAACTTAGAAAGAAGCAATAATTGGGTGGGAAGACTGGGAACCACCTCATGGACAAAGTCAGTTACACATTTACACAGCTTGACATACCAGGTAAGGCCATTTCCCATCGGAAACAAATTGAGATTTAAGGATACATGAAATCGCACAACAAATCATCTTCTGTGATCCCCGTTTTAGGCTTGGACTTTCATTGAACATCTTATAGACATCAGAGCTGCAACTTCCATGCCTTGGTCAGAGATTTAACCTTGTTCTGACACTTCGTGGAACACTTGGTGTAGCTTGAAGTTCTCTATGTGACATGTCATCAAACACATTCCCAAATCAGATTCAAGGGCCTTGAGTAAACCCAGAAGTTCTCTTTAACGCTAAGATTTGTCCCGTTTTTGTAGTAGTCCAGAAGTTCTTACCATCTTTACACTCCTCCTGAACCCCTCTGATTTCAATGATGGCTTTGAAGCGTACACTGATAATCCGCCATTCCTATAGAAAACATAAAAATTCAATTACATAATTGCAATATTAATGGCAGAGCATGAATTTCATGTCATCTTTGAAGTCACTTTTTAGCTAAAATCAAAATGAGCAACCTAGGAGAAAACAATATGCTTGGAAAACTTTTAAAAATGAAGAGCTAGAAATCTCAAATAGATACGAGACTTACAAATGTTAGAACTTTTCAGACAAAGAACACTTATCGAATTAATAATAGTGTCTAAAGATTAATCACAAGGGTGAGAAGATAAGCATTTCCTAGGACTGACAAGTTTGGACTAATTTAAAATGTTAAATTAACCGCTTTATATGAAATCATAGCAGAATACTCATTGCCAAGGCAAAGCATTGCTTTCGGAGGCTTATACAATTATATCGCTCCGAAGTGTTTAATTGGATGGTTATAAAATTAATTGACTACTGTCCTTCATTCTACACCAAGGTTGAAAGGTCTCACACATATTTCAACGAAAGTATTCTTTTGTACACACATTAGAAATTGGATTCAACCAACTCTCACCGCCCTAGTGACATCCCTATTAGTAAAGTTTGAGTGACTGATTGGAAGTCAAAAACAATAACACGAGTTTGATCAATAACTCGGGGGATCAAACATTCAAGCAGCAGGTTCAAGACAAAAATGTGAGTGGCGCTTGGAGTCATTGTCACGTGTTTTTGTGGGTTGTTTCTTACCTAAAGTGGAAAATATTGAACTGATTTTGAACATTACGAAAACAAAAATATGGTCAATCCAAATTAATGAAGAGAGTACCTTTTCAAAATAGGCAGTCACCAAAATACGAAAGCCTTGTCATTTTTTCTATCCAGGCCAACAAAATGCTACATGTTGAACCTGTTGAAGGTCACCAGAGGCATACACGCTTTCCCCCTTTTACTACATCCAGCTGCACCCTATGGGCTTCTTAAAATCAATTGTCTTCATCAATTTTCTGATTTCCAAGACTCCATCCCACTTTGAATCTACAGCATGAAGATTTG
Source organism: Silene coronaria (assembly GCA_028566215.1). NCBI lineage: Eukaryota > Viridiplantae > Streptophyta > Magnoliopsida > Caryophyllales > Caryophyllaceae > Silene > Silene coronaria. The sequence goes on along the minus strand of JAOWBH010158652.1, from coordinate 2,989 downwards.
ACATTGTGACGTAAGTCCCAATATCCTTATCTTGAGAGCTAAAAAGATGATCAGCAACAATTTGACTTAATTCCACCTCGTGGTAAGTCCTACAAGCACCTAGCAATATACTCCATATGGTTGCATTGGGTTTGACTGGCATCTGAGTGACAAAAGTAAATGCATCCTTAACCCTGCCTTGTCGAGCAAGGAGATCTACAACACAGCCATACTGCTCCATAGTAGGATTCATTTTATGAACCTTATATATAGACTGAAAAATGCTCAATCCTTCATCCACTAGACCAGCGTGACTACAAGCCGATAAGATGGATGTGATGACTACATGATCTGGCCTCATACGCACTTCAAACATATGATTGAACAGAGCAAGTGCTTCTTTTCCCATACCATGCAAGGCATAACCATTAATTAGAGATGTGAGCATGATTAGGTCTTTATTGGAATTTGACCAAAACAGCTTAGCAGCTGATCTTACATGGCCACATTTAGAGTATACATCTATCAGGGCTCCCGTCAATTGAGCTTCCCCAATACAAGCTCGAATCACATATCCATGGCACTGCCTCAACAAATTGACTGAAGCCATATTCGCGAACATGGGAAGAATGCACATTATAGTGGTTGTGTCAGGCTTCATGCCTGTAACTTGTTGCAACTCTAGGAACAGTGACACAGCGTCTTCATGGTGATTGTTCGACACACATGCTTTTATCATCAAATTCCAGGTCAAGAGATCAGTTTGTCTACCCTGTAAATTAGAAGTACTAAATCTTGGGTTCAACGAGTCCAACATTGCCGTCTTTTCACCCAGCAGTATCTGAAATTTTTTTCGTGCATAATCCAAATTACCACACTTACCATATGCATCAAGTATACTAGAACCCACGAGACCTTGACAATGACAAGCCCTCAAAACATAGCCATGAGCTTCTTTCAATTTCAATGGTTTACAGGAATTTCCATAAAATCGAATCAATGTTAACAAGGTGATAGAATCTGGCCTTAATCCCTCCTCGACCATCTGAGTTAGAAGACAGACCACCTCTAGTTCACAGCCACTATCGACAAATGTGCTAAGCATTGAGTTCCAAGAGATTAAATCCCTCTTAGGCATCATCATGAATATCCGCCAAGATGAATATAAATCATCACATTTAGCATATGAATTTATCAGGGCATTACTAACTGTTGTATCATAACATAATATTGGATTTTGTAGAGCATATCCATGAATCTGCTTAACCATTTTCAGATTATGCAGATGAGAACAAGCAGAGAGGACAGAAACTATAGTGACCGAATTTGGCTTTAGCGTCTTCCCTGAAACTAATTCGAGAAACAAGTGAATTGCTTGATAATATTCATTGTGTGAGACATAGCCACTAATAATGGCATTCCAGGAAACAAGATCCCTTGAAAGCATCCCATTGAACAAGGTTTCTGCATCTTTACACAGACCAATCCTCAAGTAAAAACTCGTAAGCGCATTAACAACAAAAACGTCGTTTTGCAACTTACTATGTTTAACAATGTAAGCGTGCAGCTCTCTACCCAAATAATATGCAATATCTCCATATAGAGTAGCATATACAGGTAGAATACTTGCAATGGTCGAATAATTTGGTGCAACACGCTCGGCCAACATACGTCTAAACAAAACACAAGCATCACTGTGAAAACCCTTCTCGGAAAATCCAGCAATTATCGCGTTCCATGAGATAACATCCTTGTCATAAATCTCACAAAAGGATGCATATGCACTATCATGAATCTGTCCACATTTTGCATACATGGAAATGAGTGAATTCCCAACTAGTGTGTCAAATGCCCATCCAAATTTTATGGCATAACAATGAATGCTCTTACCAGCATTCAAACACCCCAACCGCGCACAAACAGGAAGAACAATAGCAGTAGTTACAGGGCTTAACTCAGCTTCATTCGTAGTGTGCATTTTATACACTAAACTCATCACTTCCACATCACGAACACCGGACCCAGACAATCCCGCTAAGACAATGTTCCAAGCAACAGAGTCGCATTTAGGCATCTGGTTAAAGAGTTTCGTGCAGTCATCAAAGGCTTTCGCTTTAGCATACACATTAAGCAGTCCCTTAGATACCGAAACACACGATATATGTCCAAGCTTAATCACAAGACTTTGAAGGGCTTTCCCTAAACCAAAAGCCGGGATTAAAGCACAGGATTTTAAAACAGTTTGTAGAATTTGATGATCAGGTTTAAACCCAAATGGGCGCCGCACTTTTGAGAGGAAATGTGAGAGAACCTCATCATGTCTCCCATGAAATGACTTAGCTTTTATAACATCACTCCATGTTTTAAAATCCGTCATGAGCATACTACTAATTTTCCGACAAATGTCAGCTAGCTCAACTCGTAAAGTCCCAATACTACTACAGACGAGGTTCGTAACCCATTAGCATTACTGTCATTCCTATCTTCCTAGCCATAAAAAGAAGAGTTTCACTAATAATTATACAAACCCAAATCATCACAGAGCATTTTTGTGATCTTTTATCATTGAGGACTTTTAACAAACAGTTGGTGGGCAACATTAATTTCAACAGAAGCTTCAGTAAAGGGAGGTCCAACAGTATAAATAAAAGCTGATTCAATCAAAACAAACTATGAATGTAAAGTATACGGTGTTCTGTTCTTCCCTAAATCAAAAAACAGAAACCCTAATTTTTGAAATGAAGTGAAATTGAAGAGAAACAAAGAGGGAATGGAACGAACCAAAAGTGGAGGATGCGACCAGGTTGAGTGAGAGGGATCTGAAGTGTCAAGTATTACCCTAGGTAAAACAATAATTAAAGAGTACATTAGGGATGACAATTATGTTCCAAACCGAATGAAAAAAATCCAATCCAATTCCACCTTTTATAAATTCATCCCCGATCCACTATTTAAAAACCCATATCCAAATCCACTATTGGAAAACCCGAACCAAATCCAAACTCGATCC
>JAOWBH010158651.1:5985-20137 GCA_028566215.1 Silene coronaria | reverse complement strand
AATTATAAGATTATATTTTGATGAAAAGATAGTTTAGAAAAAAAGTTTTACTTGTTTCTTTATTTAGATAGATGCACCCAGAGAGAAAACTAAGAGAATTTTTATTCTCTTAATATTAAGGGTGATGGAAAATTAGTTAAAGAGAATCGGGTAAAGTTATGAAATTTGTATTTTTATGAAATTTATATATTTGTTTACCATAAGATTAGGATTTCATTTTATAAAATTTTACCAATTATTTTAATGAATTTTTTTGTAACAAAGACAATCGTAAATATGTGTCATGTTATTCTCTAAAGTTATAATTATTCCATTTAATGAAAAATTGACTAACTTATAGTTTGTAGTTTAATACTAAATTTATTTTATTTTGATGAAAAAATCATAATTTTTGAATCTAATTATAAGATTAAAGTTTAATTATAAGAGTATATTTAAGATAATAGTTTTAAAAAAATGATTTACTTGTTTTCTTATTCTGATATTGGCATTTGGAGGGAAAATTAAGAGAATTTTTATTCTCTTAGTATTGGGGATGGGGATTGGGGATGACTGTATGTATTGGATTAATACTTTCACGTTAAAACAATTCATAGGTGCATTTATTTTAATTTTAAGTGTAAACAATTAAAATGAATATCTATTTAGTTATTTGGAGCATTATTAAGCTAGTTTGTTATTAGGATGAGTTTAGGTAGATCAGCTTTTATCACCTCTGTGCATATCTTTTTAAAGTCCCGGAATTTACCGCCAAACGTCAACAACAATGAATATCCATCGCCATTGAAATTTGCATCTTTGATGCTCCTCTAAAAAGTAAACATTTGGCCTAAAAGTTTTACTCTATTTTACATTGGTAAAAGTCGAATTCCTAGCATTATGGCTGGAATGTGACTTATGAGTGTGCTCTATTTATACATTGACGAAGATATGAATTCCTAACATTATGATTAAGGATGAGGTGAATAACCGTCCCACGAAACCAAAAGATATATGTGAGTCATGACTCATGAGGTAGCGGAATGCCGGAATTAACTCACATTAAACGGAAAAAAAAGATCCTACGTAAACTCGATTGTAAATATTATTATTATTTTTTTTTTTAGGGAAGTGAATAATTTTGTCTAAAACCCTAAATACAATATTTGTTTGTAGAGCATTAAAAAAAGTCTCACTAATTCTAATTTTATAAATGTGATTAGCCCAAATCTTGTAAAGAAGAGAAGTGAAGATGGAAGCTCAAACCCTTCTACCCTCCCCATGCCACTACAGTTGGTATCTTTCTCCATTTAAGTGTGATAATTTGAACTTGGTTTACACTTCATGATTATATAATCTCACTTTTTTTTTCCTTACTTCAATTAGTAGTAGAAAACTATTCCCTCATTCCCATTCATTTGTTGACCTTTGATTATAATACCCGTCACAAAGGGAAAAAAAAAAAATGGTAAACATATGAATGAGACGGGTTCTTTGGACAAATAGGGTTTTTCTGGTTCATATTTTGAAAAATCATGCGGTGGCCAGTGGCCTATTGCATGTATGTAGGACTTAGGAGTGATGAATGCTATATAGTTGACTGTTTTTCATTGCATTTCTGAGGTATGAGTGCAAATTTAGTTACTTGTCATTTTGTTATTGTCTGAAGGGAAATTGGAATTAAGTGTCGACTGTCGAGGGTGGGGCGGAGTAGTTTACGAGATTGGTATTGTTAAAAAAGGCATACCAGCAGGTTATTGTCAATTGTCAATCTAAGCACCTGGTGTAGGTGCTTGTGGCCGGAGTTTGAGTTTAGCAAAATTTTCGACAATAGTTAAATTATTGGATATTTAATCTTAATTCTACCCTGAAGATGTGAAGTAACATGGATTGGGGTGGAAAATAAATCGAAACTTGGAATATTTATGTTCTGTAAACTCCTGGTACTTTGAAATATGAACTGGTTTGGCTTTGTGATCATGAAAAGCTGTTGCAGAAACCCGTTTCCTTTTCCTTAGGTTTTGTTCTTTAGGATTGAAATTTTCTCAGCTGAACGGACATGAACTAATGTAATCCTGAACTGAACTATTGAATTGAGTTTAGTGGAGTTTTGATCCCGAAACTTTTTTTTTTTTTTTTTTTTTTTTTTTTATACTAGACATCAAATTTTCAGTTTCTGCCTCATTCTGCTCATCTGCAGCGACTTAGAAGTAAAGTTCGAATCACATCAGAAGGCTGCAATTATTTGTGCTGCACTAAATTTTGACAAAGAGGTACACTCCTAAATGCTGTAATCTTTCTCTGCACTGTTCCTTAATGTGTCCCCTATACATTTAGTTAATTATGGTATCCGTTTTCAGTTGCAACCAGGTAAAGTAAAGAGGGTGATTTCAGTCTCCGATGGGAATCTTGCAGTGTGAGTTACCGTTTTAAGTTGAAAATCGTGATTTCTTGATCCCCTGCCTCCTTTAAGTTTTTAGAGAAATACTGTTAAAACTCTAAACTGCTCCGAACAAATTAGGACCCAAAATTTACATAAAAATGCAAGTTTAACTGCACAAGTACGTAACATGTGAAATTGTCAAATTGACCTTGATCAACATGGCACAGAATAAACTTCCTCCAACCTGATCGACCCACCCCCAAAATGACTCGAAGTGACTACTGACTAGTATCCGAAATGATCCCAACAAAACAAACACGACCGGATTATATACATTTATATGGCATCATATTTCTTTCATCCTATCATACGAATTCTGTAAGTTTCTCATCACCTTACTAGATTTTTTTATGCAGGCATTTCGAAGCAGTAGAACCTAGATTTCATCCTACATCATTCAGCGCATTTGTGGACGTTTTACTGCGACTACTGTCGAACAGTTTGGGCCAGGAGTCCAATTATGACCAAATTTCCCTTGTTATTAATTGCAAGGATTATATAGCTTACTAGTTATTACAGGCAGGTTATTCATCAACATTTTAAAATTTTGTTAGTAACAATACCATGTAATTTAAGTAGCCTTAGAATGACCATTAAGTTTTTCTATCCTTACAATAACGCAACTTCTATTTGTAACAGTTGAGACGGTGGTCCTGTGTCCCTTTGTACATGCTTCGTGACTCCGTTTTCAAGTCTTTGAAGTCTTCAATGTGCTCGCATTAGTTCCAAGATCGCCTTCCTTGCATTTTCGTATCAGCATTTGCCTGAGGCCTTGATAGATGTTTTCCTACGTACATATCATGAGTAATGTTACACGAGATTTGAACTCTGAACTCTGAACTCCATAACTTTTATTCGTAAACCAAATAAAAATAAAATGTGCGTATATAATCTCCCAATTTAAACATGTAACGACAACCAATATTACCCGTAAATAATGTCTTAGCAAGTAAAATAACAAGCTAATCATACCCATCGAAAGTTCTTTTTACGAGAAGAAATAATAATAACATAACAATATACGTAAATGAAAGGATAATATTCTACACGAGTTATTGATCATAAAAACCAACGGAATATATAAGGCTGTTTCACAATAAAACGTATTCAATTTATAAGAGATCATGACTCGTATAATAGTTTTAAAAAGTTATCAAAGGCAACGCGTTTTACCCAATATTTGTGTTAAAACCGTCTTAGACAAATATTTGCGGAAACTTACAAGTAAACGAGTACTCTTGTGTGATAATTTGTCAAAACTTCCTTTACTTTTCCTCTTAAAACCTGTCATTCTCCCCTCTATATCAACTTCACTTCTTGCACTTGCACATTTGACAGGAAATTCATCATTGGGCTTTTCAAGTACTTGAGCCCATGTTGTACCATTATCACTAGCCCATCTACAAGGCCCAAAATTACCTACCAATTCACTTTCACTTTCACTCACACCAAAACCCGACTCATTTACGAGACCCAACCCGCAATTATTGGTTAGAGTATTTGGGCTTATATCTTCCAAGAAAAACTTATGAGATAAAGTCCGGCCCACTTTATGGGCATCTAAGACAGTTGTTGGAGATGAAGGCATTTGAGCTACTCTAGCCTCTCCTAACAACCTAGGTGGGAGTTCTAAGCATCTAAAACTCTTGGGCTTATATGGGCTTAATAAGGTATTATTTGGTCTCGGCCGGCCCGGTACTTCCTCCCATTGGAACGGTATTGACACCATGGGATGTAATGGTGGTGTCAAGGCACCCGGTGTCGGGGGTAGCACCTTGTGACTTGGGAATGATGATAAGGTTAGTTTTGGTGGTGTGGCGATGAGTTCATCGCGTAAGGACATTGTATGATATGTGAATACACAATACTGGGGGTGAGCAGAAATATACGATAATCGAACAAAACTTAAAAGGGTGATTATATAAGAGGGAATTTTGGAGAAGGAAAGTGAAGAGAGTTAGGAAAAACGCTCCAAGAGCTTTGTAATAGTTTATACGTTCACGAGAGTGATCAAGTATTTGTGAAATGTCATGCGTAGAATTTAAGGGGGAGAGGAAAAGTAGGGAATGTGGATCATAATAAAGTAATTGTAGGACATATAAATTAAATGAAATTAATGTGAATAATGAAATGAAATAATGTGAATAATTTGACGTCTATTAAACGGTCACATTTTTGTTTGCACTACTAGGTGGGCTGTTTTCGTATGGTGTAGGCTAACTTGACATTTTGTGATAGGTGCTCATTGAATCCTAACTTATTCGTGTCGAGAAAAAAAAATTTGAAAATCGATTTTCCTAGCGTGTCTTAAAATTATTTGGATGAAAAATTTGGTAGCATATACTAGTATGCTTATTGATAAATGAAATAAAAAAGTTACTTGTACTTTGGCTTTCCATTAACTTTATTCATCAAGTCTTCCTTTTAAAATTTATATTTTTGTACCGATTCAAAGAAAAAAACTTGTTTGTTGATGATATGTTAAATTATTTCTCTCACCTAATTATTTCATTATGCCGAATTTGGTCCATAAAGCCATGATTATAAAGAAAATGTGGATTATTCTTGTTTATGGAACTTAAGCTTAGGTTTGCCTCAAAGCATGATCGAACACACTAAACACACTTTGAACGATAAAATTTAGAGTAGAGTTAATGTACCACGTCATCATACGTCAAACCAATGAAATTCCCTTATTAAGAGCATTTTTCGTAAATAACTAAGATGATTCTATATATAGAATTAGAGAGATTTAATTATTTAGAGTGCAATGCGTCATTGTATACCGAGTGAATCCTTAGTACGTCATTGTATATGGAGTGAATTTGTTAGTGTACTTGGGACTGTTGGACACATCAAATTGACAACAGTGTCTTATTGATTAGTACGTAAACTGCATTTGTGACATTAATCAGACCTTTGACATTTCTAAATTTGTCATTTTTGTCAACATTTTAGATAATAATCATAGGACCTACAAGTTTTAAGTCCACAATTTTCAATTGAAATAAATTGTCATTTATTGTCACTACTATTCGACCCACGTAAATCATCAAAGCAACATATTGCAATGACCGTTTAATTCTCGATACAATTTTCATTATGGATTACTTGTACGTAACTTCTTTGAGCTAGTATTGGTTTTCCGTCTTTAGACCTAGGGCCTTTTTATGTTATCGGCTTGAGCAGAGCTTCAGAAACATTTTTGATGTTCATATAGGTTACAAAATGAAGTCATTAGTGCGCAATGACTTCACCAGCTAAATTAGCCATCATCTACATGTCACTTAATGTTCTGTTTATCTACGCAATGAAATTCACTCTGAAGCTCAACTAGAGGAACTCGGATACGCAAAATCACATTAGGGATTACAAGAGAAAAAGATGAAACTAAAATTGAACAGTATGTTTATACTTTTCCCTTAAAACAGATAGTCTTCTTTGCAAAGGCATTTTCTCTTGCCTTCTTCCTAATTTATCCATGTAATATATGATTTTCTTCAAGGTTGTCAATATCTCCTCGCTCTCGTAACCAAACTCCCTTTCCTGAATTGCGAGCACCCTCTTCAATAAACCTAGTAACTTTTCGTCTTCTTCCCCCAATCGGGTCTGTATCGACACCAGGCAGTCAAGAGCCTCCCCTGCAGCACCAGTTAAATCATATCAAAAGAACTAATTTGGCAAAGGACCATAAATTTGCGAAACAAACATTGGAATATTGAGCATTGGTTCCATTCTTGTTATCTCACATAACATCAATGTATGAATACATAAAACCATATAACCTGTGCCCGGGGGTAGCAATAAGAGTTGGGAACTTTTCTTTAATCCCATACTGTAAAGTTCTCTTATTTGGTAATGAAAATGGCGCAACGTTTTTTTCTAATCCATATAAATATACAAAGCACATATCAGCAAAATAGTTACGACAATTGCGAAACACATTCTGAATAACAAAATGCCACTCCCCGGTTCTAATACTCCGGTATACCTACAAGAAACAGTAAATCACACCAAGGTTCTTCAACCATAGGTTTCTTGATGATAGGGTGTCAGCCGGTAGTAGCTAGTTTTGTAAGTTGTAACACTATACTCCCACAATATTGTACTAATTTAATGTCAGCCATCGTATATTAGTATACTCCCTTTACCTATGTCAATAAGCCCAATTGTTTAGAGTCTTCACAGAGAAGACAAATGGGGTTTATTGACTGAAATGGAGCGAGTAATATTCCATGACAGTATGATGGTACTAACACCGGGTAACATGAACTCATTTCTTCTCTGGTTAATATGTTTTACGTTTGTAGTCTGAAGTTTCACAAGTTACCAAGCACTAACCGTCGATCGATTAAGCGGCAAGCAATAATGAATTATAGCCGTTGGTACAAAGGTTTAGAGAGCTAAGGAGGAACAGAGAGCTACCAACTGGAGGAGATTCTTTTCCAAAGGCTGCCTCACGGATCCGCAAAGCTTCAACAGTAAGTCTCTCAGCCTCTTTATCTCTTTGTAAATTAGAAAGAGTAACAGCAAGCTGCAACATCGGAAAAGTGATGGATGGATCGTCAGGGCCAACAGATTTCATCATGACCCGCAAAGACATCCTGAGCAACCTTTCTGCCTCTGCATAATCCTTTGATAAGGAGTAAGAGGTTGCAAGGTTTACGAAGTGTGTAGCCAGGCTTGGATGGTCCTTCCCCTTATACTTCTGGGTGATCACCAGACATTCTTCCAGTAGTTCTCGGCCTTCGTCACTTCTGTAAAACCACATAAAAGCAGGTCAACAACAAATGAATGACTAAAGCCGTAGTATTAAATCAGGTACACACAAGTATGTATTCTAATGTTGGATTCAGTTATTTTATGAGGGAAAAAATCATTGTTTTTTGTTGACAACAAATTTCTAAGTGTCATAACCATGACATAGTGGTAGTGTCTGACACGGGTACAGAGGACAGTATGAAGAGTTTGAGTAGCATAGGTTACTTCAACTGCGTTTGACGCATTATCGACGGCATTTAAGACACAATGACCGATTCCAATATATTCTACCAGTAAAGTACCATGGCAATAGCAAGGACACAAGAGTTTAGTCATGAATTGACTTCATCTAATCAAGGAATCAATAGCATGGTAATGAACTGACCTAGGCAACAATTTTCAGCGTAAAATAAGCAATAGTAAGCAAAGGGGTCAAAATCACGAGGTAATTGACTTGACACTGAAACAAAGGAATTTTTTTTTTTTTTTTTTTTATATTACACACTCCCACAACATTTTTTTTTAATATCTCACACACACAAAACCAAAAGGAAATCAAAAACAGAAAATAATACTGTATAGAATACCTTCCAACTGCATGAAGCAACTCCACTAAATCGATCCTCATCTTCTCCATAACATTGTCATCCAGTGCCATGTATCCTGAATCCTTAATTACTTGAAGAGCTTTTCTATAAAGATGAATGGCTTCGTCTGTATTGCCTGCAGAACAAAACATATAAAGTAGCATCTTGTCAAATGCAAATACACTTGTTGGTGCTGAATGTTTTATATAGTATAGGCCATTACAGTTTTGTACTGGCCAACCCAGAATTCAGAAGAAAAGCTTATAACCTTATAACTAAATGTGGAATACATACGGACTTGAGTTACACATGTGAGACCAACTCATAAAAACTCATAGATAGCACAAAGTTTACGGACTGAAATCCTTAACAATGTGTTGAAAGGGTAAACTAAATTGCATCTTGTATTCTTGTTCAACAAAAGAAAGTTTTCCCTTTCACATAAACAAGGCCCGTAAGAACATGATTTAATAAACAGGCCTACAAACTGACCTTGAGCACATTTTACATGAGCCACAGAGCAAAGAGCCATTCCAACTCTTCCATCCTTTCCTCCGTATAAAGTTGTGTAAAGATTCAAAATCCTACAAAATGGTGACATTCAGAGTACATCACGACTAAGTATCCGAATTGAAACATCATCTATAAACACAAACACCTAAACGCAAAAAGATGAATAACCTGGTAAAGGGATGTTCCGCATCATCAGCTTTGCCTTGACCTAATAGGAGATTACCAAGGCATGCCAAAGGCAGTATAATATTGGTATTATCAGCACCATAACTCGACTCCATGATGGTAATCACGCGTTTGTATATTTCTGCAGCTTCTGAAGCTCTTCCATTTGATCCAAGAACTTTTGCCAAACCCAATAATGGTGTGACAAGAAAAATATTATGTTTGCCTACAACCACAATTTATAGACTTGCATCAAACACCACTTTGGTAAGCAATTGATATAAGTGGCAGAGCTGATGAAAATTGTCTAATTAGTTTTGCTGCTGTGGAATAGATATAAGTCATAAGTCATAAGTGACCTGAATCATGCATTATTTCTTTATTTACAATTGAAGCAGACAATAGGGGAGCTGGCAATACATGGACAGATAACTACAACAGTGTAAAATATACATTAAAAAAGATATACAAAGGTGGCATCATCAAAAGTATAATAGCCTGTTAAAAGTTGAACACAAAAATAATGTTCCAATTTCAGATTTAATCAACATTTTTGGAACTTGCAATGGCTTAAACAAAGGATATAATAAAAAAAGGATTAACAAAACTTATCCTTATGTTAGTTATCTTTCCTACGGTAACAAACCATTGAAACAAGCAATTCAACTTTTACTGGCCACAATGGAGCTACTGGATTTTACAGTCTACGTCTACGGTCTTTCGTAGGATGCCAACACCAATCATTACATGTGAACTTACTTCAACATTGTGAAGTTCACTCAATGTGGTAATAATCCATCTCAGCATTTGATGTTTAGAGCACTATTTTTCAAATTAAGAAAAAAATATATCTGTGACGTAGAAGCTAATTTATCAACAACTACAGAAGGTTATGAAGACAATAAAAGGCTCCTAATTAACTCTTCAGAAGCTAGGAGATGCATGGTTACAACTTAAAAAATAGCTAAAGCTTATTGTGACTATCGAAAAAGAAAGAAAAACTAACAGCCCAATGTAAGAATTAGGATTATTTAGCAAAACCATGAAGCTTCAAAGAAAGATCCAAGTAGTCAGGGACAGTGGGATACTAACCATATACATTGTCCACTATTTTTAATGCCCTCTCATACATGGAGATTGATTTACGAAAGTTTCCAATTGCTGAATACATGCTACCCATGTGGACAAGTACTGAATCCAAAATCATTTCGTCATCATCCAATGTATCAATAATTTTGCTCATCTGGTCGCAACAAAAGAAAATTCAGAAAACTAAACAAGGAACATATAACTATAAGAACTTGCAGCTAAAAAATCCTGCAAAAAGAAAATTTTATAAATATAATTACCGCGTTTAATAAAGATCCAACCATCTTGAGGTCGCCAATAGCCATGTAGCCTAAAGCAATGATATCAAGCGTTGCGGCTTCCTCAATGCCTGAAAAACCTGAATCTAACTGCTCTTTCACTGCATGATAGTTTGCTTGAAGTAGATCTTTGGCATCGGCTATCTTTTCAGTTGAAATTAAGGTTTTGACTTCGTCAAATAACTCCTGGAGTTGTTTCTCAAAATCATCTGCATTGTCCGAAGTGTGACTTGATCTATCAAGCAAATGGTCAGGCCTGTCAAAAATACAAATTAGGCAATGAACGTGCTAATTTTTAATCATCAATTCCTTTCTTTCTGCCAATATTTGGCAAGAGTTCAGTGGTCTGGAGAAAGCGTGGGCAAAGTTCCAAAATTTTGACAACAAAAGTCAAGTTGGGAAAATAAAAATGTGATAGAGATAGTATACACAACACACTTTATTCCTTGTGCTAACTATTAGTCAGCGTGATCACAAAGCCCCCTCTTCAGTTCATATTTAAATCAATGAGAACTTACGGGAGCTACCCCCTAGCGTTTTTTGTACACGGGTGTCACCACCTTAATGTTGTTGCTCGATATTCTATATTGTCAAAAAAAAAAAAAAAGATATCATTGAGGAATGGGGCCCCACTGTAGAGGCTCTTGGGAGATTCCATACCTTTGGACAAGTGGAGAAGTAGAGCCGATGGCTTTTCCTAATGCTGTTCCGTGTACTATGGCTGACCTAACCTTGGCACAATTGAGCAAAGAACGAAGATGTACCATGGGAATTCTGTAAAGCTTAACATCATAACTTGGATACTGGAGATGGATGGGGAAGCATAAACTGCACCTTGACGACAAGGTCAGATTGGGAAGGAAGCTCACCGTCCCCATTCTGAGAAGGCGACAACACATAACCGAACATAAATCTCTATTAGAAAAATGCAAAGCTTTTAGAATCACCAACCTCAATGAAACAGGCTGACAGTTCAAACATGACAACAGTAAAAACACAAGAACCGATCTCTGCCAAGTCGTCACAAACTCACTACTCAGCAAATAATCATTATGATTATTTTTTAAAATATCCAAGAGAAATATTACTCTTTCTTCTTATAAAAATGTCCTTAATTTATTTACGGGGACAAAGAACGAACCAATCGTCGATCAAAGAAGTTCCATAAATTTAACAAATGAGCAACATCTGTATTTGTTTTTAATGCTGTAACAATTCATTTCTATGCAAAAACTGAAAAAATTAACAATAACCCATTTATCAAAGTTGATACCAGTTGACAACCGTCCCCATTCTGCAAATGCGACAACACATAATAGAACATAAATCTCTATTACAGAGATGCAAAGCGTTGTAGAATCATCAACCGTAGTGCAACAGTCCATTTATCAAAGTTGATACCAGTTGACCACCGAAACCAAGTGGGAACAATAAACGAGAGATGGAGGTAATAAATTACTCCAAGTAGTAGAGAAACTGTTCCTGAAGCCATTGAATCCATACTCACATTAACCTCACAAGTCACAAGTAAAGACACAAGAACCGATCTTTGCCAGTCGTCGCAAAGTCACTACTCAGCTAATAATCAAAATGATTTAATTTTAAAACACTCCAACAGAAAGATTAATCTTTTTTCAAAATAATGTCCTTAATTTATTTACGGGGTTAAAGGATGAGCTAATCACGGATCAAAGAAGCATAACAAAGAGTATTAAGGAGTATTAGTGTCGCTAATTGAGAATTGCAATTCCATTTTGAGCATAATTCCATAAATTAATTATCTGTAATTTTATCTTCCACCACCCTATTGAAGCTGTAACAATTCATTTCTATGCACAAACTAAAATCAACACTTCCAAAATTCTATAATCAGATTGTTCGTCATCTGAGGTGTTCAAGGTACAGCAATTCTTGTTTAAAACCGTCTTAACTCAGGACGACTCTCACATTCGACTAAATATTAACATGTGCCCTTAGAGCACATTTTAGAAAACCGATTATAAATTAACAATAACCCATTATAATTAATAAAATTAAATCTTAACCCATCAATTTTTTTAAAGTAGAAGAACACAATTAGCATTAAAAATTCCAAGAAATTCTATATCAACAAACCACATGAAGTTTCTTTCTTTATACATAAAAGTTTCCAAGAAATTGTATTCAACAGACAACAGATATATTTTAAAACAAAGTAATTAAGAAAGAGAGAGTGAGGGAGGGAGGGAGGGAGATAACCTGTTGGAAGAAGTGGGTGGAGGTGGAGGAAGGAGAGCTGCCATGGGAGCAAAGCATAGCCCCGAAGATTGAGTGAAGAAGGATTACACAAATTGTAATCCAAATATTTCACCAATAAAACATATTGGGCTTAGAGATGGCTAATTGCGCGGCTCAGCCCGTCTCGACTCATTTGTACACCTGACAAACGGGTCAATTGGGTCAGCACAATTTCGAGTCAGGTCATTTCGGGTCTGCAGACTTAGGTTCAGAAAATTTTGGGTTCGGGTTATTTTTGGGTCAACTATTATCATGTTATTCGTGGATAATAATCACTTTCCAACAATAAAATTCGGGTCGGTTTATAAAGGACCGGATCAATTGGGTTCAGGTTATGTGTCAAGTCTTGAGTTCGGGTCGGGGCAGTTTTATCAAGTCTACTTATGGGGTCTTCTCTTAGAAGGCCGACCAGTCTGATCTAGACCCGCAGTGGCCCATTGATCCCTTGTGGTAGGGGTTGGGTTTGTAAACTTGGAGCTCGACCCAACTCGCTCGTCGAGTCTTCTCTATTCTAAGGAATCGTTTCGGTGATAGGGCCGGGCAGAATTTTGTTTGAAATAAATACAAGTGTTTATAAATGTAGTATTTTTTAAGTTAAAACCAGTAGAGTACAAGACGATTCTATATAAGAGTTTTTATATGATAATACAAGTAGAATAGCATAAAGTTGATTCCTACTTAAAGTTTGAAGGTTTTGCAATACATCCAATTTACCAAGAATAACCAATACTATGAGAAAAAGTCTCACTCTTTTCTCTCCCTTCCACTCTAATTCTACTAAATATATAAAAAAAGTCACTACTAAACTTAGATTTCTTCATTTATTTTTCTTCTTTGTTCACTTGTATATAATCTTCAAATTTGTTTCTTTCTTACTAATTTTCTTACATTTCTAAAACATGAACTTTTGTCACTTATTTTTCTTGACTTTTCTTTGTCATTTTTCATGTCTTGTGTATACAACCATTTCCATTGAGGTATCTTATGATTCACGAGCCCTCAAAATTAATGGTCAAAGGAAACTCATTATATCCGGCGCAATTCATTATCCTCGTAGTACCCCTGAGGTGTTACATTTATTATTTAACTACAAGTATTTCATAATTTTAAATAAATTTTACACGATTTTATCGTAAAACTGTTTAAGTCATTATGTTTGTTTTCTCAATAGATGTGGCCGGATCTAATGAAGAAGGCGAAGGAGGGTGGGATTAACACTATCGAAACATATATATTTTGGGATCTACATGAGCCTATTCGCCGTCAGGTTTACCAAAATCTCATTTTTAATATAAATTAATGGTTATATGTTCTTAATACGGAAAAATAACTTATTTTTCTCTTAATTTATGTTGTAGTATGATTTCAAAGGACGTAAAGATTTCGTAAAATTTTTCAAAACCATGCAAACTCTAGGACTCTATGGATTTTTAAGGATTGGACCTTACGTCTGTGCTGAATGGAATTATGGGTGAGACATCAAATAAGTTTTCTAACTATTTTACGTATTATCATCTAAAAAACGTAGCTACTGTATGACAAAATGTCGGTCAAAGTTAATATTGTTTGGCAAAATTATGTTACATGGCCAACATGGGCTTGTGAAATTGAGTTTTTTTACCTCTAATATGAGAATCAAAGGATGGTACTGTTAATAAGGAGATGAGAGTTTGAACACGAGCACAACGCTTTTAGTACCTCAGTTTCAATCACTAGGCTAATTACGAGTTAAGTCATTGGCATTGAGTCGCGGATAATATATATAGTAAGATGCTATTCCTGTACTTGAATTCTTACAGTGGCTTTCCTATGTGGCTTCACAACTTACCAGGCATCAAACTAAGGACCAACAATCAAGTTTACAAGGTAATTAACCTATAACCAATCTTATACGGAGTATTCGTGAAGCTGTTATACGGATCCAAGTAGAAGTATTCGACACAGATGTACATGCATACATCCACGTAACATACACTTGTCTGATATCATATATAGCCATGTCTGAGTATCGAGTGTAAGAAACGAGTGTGAGGTAATAAACTAATATGATTAGTTTGAGT
>JAOWBH010158629.1:0-11486 GCA_028566215.1 Silene coronaria | reverse complement strand
ATGAAAGCAGCACAGGATCGGCAAAAGAGTTATGCGGACTTACATCGTCGCGACGTGGAATTCGAGGTAGGTGACAAGGTTCTTTTGAAAGTGTCACCTATGAGAGGTGTGATGCGATTTGGCAAGAAAGGAAAGCTCAGTCAGATGTTTATTGGTCCTTATGAGATTTTGGACCGAGTTGGGGAAGTGGCTTATTGCTTGGCGCTACCGCCAGCTTTGGATCGTGTGCATAATGTCTTCCATATATCTCAGCTGAGGAAGTATGTTAGTGATCCGTCTCATATGCTTGAGGTTAAGACAACCGAGCTTGATGAGGCCTTGACCTATGTTGAAGTTCCTAAGAAAATCTTAGACCGGAAAGTGTGAAAGACTAGAACCGGAGAGACGACCCTAGTTAAGGTTTTATGATCAAACCATAAGGTAGAGGAAGCAACTTGGGAAACAAAAGATTCAATGAGGCAATGCTACTCTCATCTATTCGATTAGGTATGTTTGGTTACGAGGACGTAACCTTATTTCTTTAGGGGGTAGGAGATGATCGCATGGTGTTATGGTTGGTATTGCATAGGTATTGCATAGAATTTTAGTCGATTTTGCGTCGACCTTTTGTTACCTTGAGTTGTGGTGGTTAGCATTTTGGAGCGTCGGTTAGTGCGTTTGACGTCTTGTAGTTGTTTTTGCAGGTGGTAGAATGTTTATTTTTGCCTTAGGTGTGAACTTCGAGGACGAAGTTCATTCCTAAGAGGGGTGTTTGTAATACTGCGTATTCTGTGAGGCTGCGACTCGGCCGAGTTGGGTTGACTCGGCCAAGTGGAGGGTCACTCGGTCGAGTTGGCCTGACTCGACCGAGTATATGGTGGGTGATATGTTAGATTTCATTCTGGAGTCGAGCAACTCGGACGAGTGCTGTGGCACTCGGCCGAGCAGGGCTCACTCGGCCGAGTAGTTTTGTGACTCGGCCGAGTGCGAGTTGGGATCCGGAAATTTGACGGTTCGATTAGGGTCTTTTGGGGGAATGATATATAAAGGTTTTCTCCGCCATTTATATCATTTTCATTCAGTTTTCAAACAACAACTTCATCTAAACATCCTAATCCTCCCTTATTTTCATTTCTTGTGATTGGTTTCTGGGTTTCTCCGTCTCGGTTAGCCTTGCTCGGTAGGTTTGCTTCGTTCGATTCATTACTTTGTTATGCCATAAACTATTTTGGGGGTTTTGAGATGGTGATTGATTGTATGGTATTTGTTTGGTTACTCTATGTGCCGAGTTCGTAGAGGAGCCCTTTTGATTGCTTCCTATTGATTGTTGCGGATTGTTAAGGTAGGGTTCTCCGTACTCAGTCTTGATGCCATTGTATTTGTTGTTAATGTGTTGTTTTGCCATTGTTGTTGTTACTGTTGTGGTTGTGTCGGAGGTTGGCTGTGATGTTGTGATGGTTTGTTTGTGAGCCGTTGGGAGACGGTCTCACCCCCAAGTTTTGCCCCTCGTGACTTCCTTCACGGAGGGGGATGTGCATATTAATGATTCCGGGTCGCTCGTATGTCGAGCTTGGATTTGGTGGGAGTGGTTGCGGTCCCCCACTGGCAGGGATTGCCTGTTGTGACAGGAATCCATTGATTGGCGGTGTGGTGTTGGTGCGGGTGTTGGTATTGGCAGGCATGTTGATAGCTTTTACTTTGGCATTATGTTGTTGTCTTGTACTGACACTTGATCGCTGTGATCCATTCGCGGTGTCGGATGGTGAGCAGTTCTTGACAGGTGACCTGGATAGACATTGCATGGGTGCTTTGGGGGCTTGTCGCGTGTCAAGATAGTAGCTTCCGCTGATTTAAACATTCATTATGTATTTAGCATTTTTGAGATTATACATTCCATTTTGTTGGATTTGACATTTCATTTGTAATCGTTTAACTAGTTATATATAAATTGTTTCATTATTGTTGAATTGATATTTACTACCTCGGGAAACTGAGGCTGTGGCACCTTATTTACTAGGGGAGATCTTTATGAAGGCTCTCTAGTAGGTGGGATGTTACATAATCACTTTATAATATCTTAATTATTTAGTAATTACTCTTAAATCTAGTTTGTAATTGAAGACTTATTTGGTTTCTGCAAGATTTAGTGACAAGATATTCATCTATTCAAGGATTTCTTCTATTGTTATTCATTTATTTACATCTACTTGCTTAATTAGTTGGTATAATTCCTAATCTCTCTTCAATACTTTGTTAATCACTTTCTTAATCGTCATGCTTAGTCAAAATTACTTTGTTGTTAATGTAATCGTTATGAACATGATGATGAGTAGTGAGTAATGTCTTAGCTAGGGTTAGTGGGACGTTATGGGTTTGATTAAGGGTTTAATCTTTGGTGTTTGAGTCTTATACTTGTATTTGGTTCTTATTTCAACTATTGCACACCAAATGTTTGATGATGTGTAGATGATTGTTTGCATGTTTTGTTACTTATTTATATGCACTCATAAGATCGAAAGCGTTGGATTGTGTTAGAACTTGCACTATATTGGTAGGTTGAACGGGCATACGCGAGACTTACCCCGACTTGACCTAGGTAGGTCCAATAAATCGAGAGACTTGGTTCGTTGTCCGATAAGAACCCGATCGTTGTTTGTGACTCAATACCTTAGCCTTCCTTAATTGACCCATATGAACCCAAGTACCCTAGTTTGTTTATTTTATTGATTTTAACCAATTGTTTGTTGTTTATTTGTTATTTAATTGTCTTTATCTTTTGCTAAGTAGTGCTAGCAGAACACCTCTAAACCCAATTACTTGTAAAACTACACACCATTATTGCTTTCTTATTACCTCTTAGAGAACAACCGTCCTTGTGGTTCAACTTCGACTTACTTGTTAAACTAAGTTGGATTATAAATTTGTTTGTGTGAGTTAACGAACCACCGATTCACTACTTCTTGATTAACGTCTTTGGCAATCACTGACTCCATCACCTTGTTTTCAATTCTATCTCCATAACTTGGTTTGCAACTTCTGCCTCAACTATAACCGACACTGGCAGAGCCATCTCAACTGAGACACTGATCATAGGAGTCACTATAGTTGGAGCACCCACAACTACATCTGCAACGATTTTAGTTACCTTTGCCTTTTTCTTTAAGGGCCTACAATTCTTTTGCTCATGTTCGAGTTTCTTGCAATGATTACAATAGTAGGGAAGCCATTCAAACACCACCCTCTGCAAGATTTGACTTGCAAAAGGAGTGTGAATGAGAACATATTCATGCAATTTTTAAGATACATCCACTTCAATTATGATTCTAGCAAAGGATTACCTTTCTTTGTGAGTAGTGACCGGGTCACCGTACACTGGAACACCAATCTTACTGGCAATATTACTTAAGGCTTTTTCAGACCAAAACACAGGATCCAAATCAGGTAGAGTGACCCAAACAAAAACCATAGATATCGTGTACTAATGAATGATCACCCAAACTCCATGTACATCAACAAAGAATAGTAATAGATCCTCCTCGCTGTGAAATAGAAAGAAAAACCAACCATGCTTATAGTATAAAATCTCTGATTTCTGAATGTGATTCCAGGTTCTACTGGCAAATTCCTTAACCTGCACTAGAAAGTGTTTCTCACCAATGAATCGACGCACCAAGATATTAGCCCAATATGCAACGTCATCCTCAATATTGGTAGCACCAATAAGCACTCCATCCTTGTCATCCGCACCCTTCACTATCTAGGTGAAGTTCCATACCAACAGGTGATTTCGCAATCCTCTTAGCCCAAGTAGGACGGTTGATTACGGGAACCGACACAGGTATAGTATGCACACTAGGGATAGGTTTAACCACAGGATTACCCACCAGAGGAACCACATGAGATAAGTTACAAGGCAGATTAGTCGAGGAGGAAGGTATATTAGATCCACCTCCATGATTAATTAATCGATCTAGGTTTAGACAAACCAGAAACATCCAAGGCTTGAGTAAGAACAACATTAAGGGTTACTTTAGGCGAGGGAGCTCCTTCATCCACAAGCCTGCCCTAAGATCTACCACGACATAGTAATTGAGAAGGGAGAGTGACCTTCCTTGGCCGCGCCATAGCTAAAAAAGGGAGATCGAGAAACGTGAATTCAATCGCCCTAGAGAGGGCCTCTCACGAGATCCATCTTTTTCCTTTTTTATTAGAAGATAATGATCAAAATCTTCATTTCTCTATCTAAAGCAATGTTTCGAAAAAGCGTGAACATAAAAAGGAATTTTTTTTAAAAAAAATCTTAATAGATATGTACCTAAATCTGCCCTTGGTAGCATCATGGGTATATAGTGCTTCTAGTGTTAACTGGATACCTTGACTAATACCATTTAACAAGGCTAACACCATTTAACAAGTTCCAATTAAACACATGCAAAAGAGAGAGATTTTTAATTTCTCCTCACAATTGTAATAGTGTATACTGCGACATTTATATATTACGGGTGTTCTTAGTTATACAACTATCTTTTCGATCATTATCAATGATAATCTGCTGATTTTAGCAATATAGATCTATTGTGGAATAACATAAGCAGTGACCTTGGGCTGCCAAACCTGGCATGACCTAAGTACGAGTTGTCCAAGACACAACGTGCCACGAACCTAGCTTCGTCACCATTTTTGTAAAAAACATAAGAGATGCATGGATTGGGTACAAAGAAAAGTTGATAGGCCCAGTCGGCATGATGCAGTTCAAACCACCTGTTTGCCACAACTAGCACTATGCAATGGGCATGGCATAACTTATTTTTTGTAATAGTTTTTGGAAAATTATTAATTCATCATGTCTTTTGTAAATTAATGGTTACTAGAATGTTAACCCGGTTAGCACTATCAGTACGCAACTAATTTTTATAATAGTTAGTAGAATACTATAAACTTTATTGATTTTTTGTAAACTTAAAGATTACTTAAATATTTAGTTGTATGGGTTTTTGGTAACTTTTCAGTAACCAAAACAACGAATTAATAAAAAAAATGAGTTTTCTCAATTTTCTTAATTTTTGCAAATTCTTGACAATAGATATACAATTCTTTTATGGCAGGAAAAACTATGAACAAGCTACCGTGCCATATTTGCCCGGCATAGATGCTCGGCATAATTAGTAATGTAACACCTCCTCTTACCTGGGCCGCGTTAATCGGGAATGTCACCATCTCGGTTTCCCGAGTTAGTGAATCAGAACTCCAATTAAGTAACATTTAAAAAAATAACATGTTTAGTGAATTACATAAATAAATATATAATACAAAGTGATCTCTACCTATTACAACCTAAAGTCTACATTGACTATCATGAGACTATGCAATTCGACTCCAATGTCCATAGCGCGACTCATATCCCGATCATTGCTACATTTGAACCTGTACTTCAAACTACTTCCCATATGACCGGAAATATCATATAGATCATCACATGCCACCCCAATTAAAGAAGGTGAGGTTCACACATAGCCACAAATATCAATTTCAATAATACAAACACACACGGAAAGGTATGTAAACATGAATATGAAATGTAATAATGAAAACACAAGACACAAGTCTCCATCCACTACAACTCCACATGTAATTAACCCGTTGACGGCACACAATATCGTCGCCAAACAGCCGGACCACAACTTGTAAAACAGGTACTTGGGACACCCTCGTGGTGCCGAGCTCGAGCGCTAATTAGACCCCTGCAAAACGTCGTGACACCACACAATTCCCTTCGTGATCAAGTCATAAATGTGCACATCCCTCTTGGAGTAGGAAATTCCAAGAGGCGACCCAAGCGTAAGACGGCATCCCGAACCGCCTTACGTCTCTTCAACAACCATACCACACAACCACTCCACCAACAACCACAAGTAATAAAACATGTATATGATATGCCAAGTATGATACTTTATCATGTATAACGCAATTCTGAAAACAATATGCGACTAACAATAATTTCCTAATATCATGTCGTAATGCAATACCCACCAAAATATGAGGCTAACAAAAGTTACCTATTATCATGTTATAATGCATTAATACCCTAAGAGATATGAGGTCAAGTTGTCCCACATCGGGAAGTTGAGAAGCTTATGGAGAGATTATAAGAGATTCTACCCGCCACTTAGTAACAATGCCTTAGACTTTTGGCTTAAGTGAGGACAAAATAACGGCCCAAATGTGCACATCTCATCTTATTGGGGTTATGTTATGACGGTGGCGAGTTCGTTGTTATAAATGGTATCAGAGTAACCCTGCGACCTTTTGGTGCCTGTGGTCAGGAGTGCCCGGGTCACCCACCTAGCGGGGGAGAGGTTTCTAGGGCTTGATTGGGGTCAACTATCAAGCACAACGAGGCAGTTGGGTTCTTTAAGTGGGGGAGTTTGTAACACCCGAAGAGATATGAAGTTAAGTTGTTTTACATTGAAAAATTAAGGGGCTTATAAGATGTTTATAAGTGTTTCTACCCACCACTTAGTAATAAGGCATTGTCTTTTTGGGCTTTAGTGATGACAAAATAACGGCCAAAGATGCACATCCTATCTTATTGGGGTTGTGTTACGACGGTGGCGGGTTGGTTGTTATCAATGCAATTGCCGCCAAAATATGAGACTAATAATAATTACTCGATATCATGTTGTAATGCAATTCTAACAACAATACGAAATATGTAAACATTCATATTATTGAAGCCGAGTAGGGAAAACCTTACCTTTTAGCAAACTTCATAAGCAACTCGCGACAACCAAGAATCCGTCTCACAAAATCGTCTTATAAATCACATAATTACTATTACCATACATGCTATACTCCTATACAATATAAAGCCCCTTATTACGGTTACCATACATGCTATATTCCTATTACCATAAATCACATAAGTGTCGTCCTCGACCGAGTGAGTCGAGTGGGTCCTAGTACTCGACCAAGTGTCTCTTATGGCAGGCGTATATTTTTTTTTTAGCCGTAGACTATGTGCTTACTTTTATTTTGTTATTGAAGCTCAAAATGCCGCCAAAGAGATCGGCAATCGAAGCGAGAGCCGCTGACATATTTGTTGACGAGATAGTGATATTGATTTATTAGAACGAGTTATTGAATGAGGCTCTTAATAATGTGTCGAAAGCAAAGAAGGTGGTAGTTGATGCGTCGACTATCAGTAACGTTATTGCACGACATCGTTCCACCAAGTACGAGGGACGGAGCCACCTAATAAGTTAGAAAATTAGATCCGGGAAATGGAGAATGTCTTCAAAGTTGTCAATTGTCCGGATAACTTGAAGACCGATCAAGCTGCTTTCTATCTATCCGGTCAAGCTGGACTGTGGTGGTATATAGAGTGCGAGGCAATAAGGGATTACAGGAGGGAAGGTGACGAAGCTATTCCATGGCCGGAATTTCGGGGGGAGATACGGGAAAAATTTGTTCTAGAGCATGTGCAGAGTCATTTGAGAGACGAGTTTGAATCTTTTGTCATGACTGATAGCATGACTGTGCCAGAATACTACGTGAAGTTCAATGAGTTATCTTCTTATGTTGAAGAGATGCAGCTGAGTCAGCGAGTATTGGCTCTTGGGTTTGAGAAGGGGTTAACATTGAAGATCTTGGAGAGGTTACCAGTCGGGGTACTCACGGATTTAAAGGAAGTTTATAAAAGAGGTGGACACATGGAGTTTTTGGCTAATATATCTAAGGAAGATAAAGAAAGGGTGAGCGATAAATGCAAGGATGGCAATAAAGGTGGTAGTTACACTAACTCTAAGCAGGGTAACCACAACCAAAATAGATCCTGTTCCGGGGGGCTCCGGTTATGGTGGTGGATCGAGATATAATGGAAGGAGAGGTCACAAC
Organism: Silene coronaria; assembly: GCA_028566215.1. Taxonomy (NCBI): domain Eukaryota; kingdom Viridiplantae; phylum Streptophyta; class Magnoliopsida; order Caryophyllales; family Caryophyllaceae; genus Silene; species Silene coronaria. The sequence goes on along the minus strand of JAOWBH010158629.1, from coordinate 3,614 downwards.
AATAGCGACAATTCGAGGTTGACTTTCTACAACTATGGTGGAACTGGCCATAAGAAATATGAGTGCATGAGGAGCAACGGAGGGGGATATCATCAAGCACAGCACAACAACTCTTATCAGACTCAGAGTATGGCGAGTAATCAAATGGCGGGGTCATGGAATAATCAGGGAAGCTGAGGTAATAAAAATAATGGTGATGTCTTCAACAAGAGTGGTGGTTCTTATCAACGCCAGAACAACAACGGGAATTAGAGTTTGGCTGTAAAATCCATAGCAACGGCGAGTACGGTGCAAGGAGGACAGAAAAGCAGCGGGAAACTGTTTATGATGGATAAAAAAAGGCCGCTGAAGATGATGCTCAAGTCATTACTGGTATATTTATGGCCAATAATAGACTTGTTTTATTTGATTCGGGTGTTACCTATTCTTTTGTGTCTAGGAGTCATGCTTTAACCTTGGATTTGGGAGCATTCGATTTGGTTAAGGATGAGGTTTTTGTACCATCGGGAGAGTCTATTTCACGTAATAAATTGTTTAAGGGAGTGTTTATGGTTGTTAGGGAAGTATGATTTTCCAGTTGATTTGTTTGAATTTTCGTTGGATGGGTTTGAGGTCATTATCGGGATGGATTGGCTGGGTAAGTATAAGGTTAATATTGATTGTCATCAAAAGAAAGTGTCATTGAGGGGTCCTAAGAGAGTTAGAGTGTCTTACCGAGGTTTCGTAGTGAAACCAAAGGTAAAGATTATTGCAGCCGTGGCTTTAAAATCGTGTCTGCGGAAGGGATGTCCTATGATCTTATGCCATGTATGAGATACACAAGTGGAGGAGCCAACAACAACCAGCATACCGATTGTGGGTGAGTTTGAAGATGTGTAGATGAGATACTGGGATTACCTCTGAAGAGGGATATTGGCTTTAGTGTGGAGTTTAAACCAGAAATGTGACCTATATCTAAGGTCGCATACCGTATAGTACTAAAAGAACTGGAGGAATTGAAGAAGCACCTGAGCGAACTCTTAAATAAGGGGTATATCGGGCCTAGTGTATCAACATGAGGCGCACCAGTTTTTTCGTGAATAAGAAAGATGGTAACCTAAGGCTATGTATCAACAACCGGGAGCTGAATCATGCCACAGTTAAGAACAAGCATTTGTTACCGAGAATTGATGATCTTTTTTATCAGTTGAGTGGGGCTGAAGTGTTTTAGAAGATTTATTTGAGATCGAGTTATCATCAACTGAGGATAAGAGATAGTGATATTCCTAAGACTGCTTTTCGATCGAGGTTTGGTCATTATTAGTTCGTGGTGATGCCATTTGGGTTAAATAATGCACCAGCGGTGTTTATGGATCTCATGAACCGAGTCTTTAGTCCGTATTTGGATCAGTTCGGGGTGGTATTTATTGATGATATCTTAGTCTATTCCAAGTCTAAGGAAGAGCACGAGGAGATTTGAGACTAGTGTTGTAGATTCTGCGAGATAATTAGTTTTATGTTAAGTTATCTAAATTTGAGTTATGGTTATAGAAAGTGGCCTTCTTGGGCCATGTGATTTCTAAAGAAGGTGTAGCAGTGGATCCAAGTAAGATCGAGGTAGTGTCAAATTGGGAAGCACCAAAGAATGTAGCTAAAATTCGAAGTTTCTTGGGTTTAGCCGGTATTACAGACGATTTGTGAAGGACTTTTCTAGAATTGTGAGGCCGATGACAGCACTTATGAGGAAAGAGAACAGATTTCACTGGGATGAGAGTTGTGAGTAAACTTTCCAAACCTTAAATGAGCATTAGACTACATCTCATGTCTTAACTTTACCAGAAGGAAGCGGGAAATTTGAGGTGTATACTAATGCCTCAAAGTTTGGGTTGTGGTGTGTGGTGTGTGGTGTGTGCTGATGGAGAATGGGAAGGTAATTGCTTATGCGTCAAGGCAGCTGAAGCCGTATGAGTAGAATTATCCGAGTCATGACTTAGAGTTGGGTGCGGTTGTATTTGCTTTTAAGATTTGGAGACATTATTTATATGGGGCAACTTTTAAAGTGTTTTCAACTCACAAGAGCTTGAAATACATCTTCACTCAAAGGGAACTGAATATTGGACAGAGGAGATGGATGGAGTTGATAGGTGACTACGACATGGAGTCGTTTATCATGAGGGGAAGGCTAATGTAGTGGCCGATTCGTTGAGTAGGAAGAGTGTGCATTCTTTATACACTGCCTTGTCGATGATGCTGTTGAAAGAAGAGGTGCAAAACATGGGAATACATATGATCCGGAAAAGGGATGCCATTAGTGATTTAACCGTGGAGCCTGAATTTACGATGAGCTTAGGAAGAAGCAGTTACTTGATCCTAAGATCCAAAAGTGGAAAGATGCGGTGGAGAAGGGGACTAGTTCGAGGTTTACTATTCATGATGACGGTAGTGTTCGGTTTAATGATCGATGGTCTATGCCTAGTGATGATGAGCTTAAGAAGACAGTCATGACTGAAAGCAATTGTACTCTGTATTCTATTCATCCAGGCGGTGATAAGTTGTACAAAAGGACCTAAAAATGACTTTTTGGTGGCCAGGGATGGAGAAATATTTGGCAGATTTTGTTTCTAGATGTTTGACTTGCCAAAGGGTCAACGGTGAGAACTAGCGACCGCTAGGTAAGATTCAGCCACTTTATGTATTTGAATGGAAGTGGGAGTCGATATCTATATACTTTATTGTTGGGTTACCGAAGACACAGAAAGGTAACAACGTGATTTGGGTGACCGTTGACCGACTAACCAAGTCAGCTTAATTTATTCCAATGAAAGATAATTGTAATAAGATTGAATTGGCTATGCCATACATGAAGAATGTGGTAAAGCTACATGGAGTGACAAAAGATATTGTGTCAGACCGAGATTCGAGGTTTATATCATGATTTTGCCAAGAGCAGCAGGAATTAATGGGGACTACATTGAAAATGAGTACAGTGTTCCATCTTGGGACCGATAGGCAAATTGAGCGGACTATTAAGACATTGGAGGACATGTTGAGAGATTGTGTAATGGAATTTGGGGGCACATGGGAAGATCGTCTGGATTCAATTGAGTTTTCCAACAACAATAGTTACCATACGAGCATCGGGATGGCTCCATTCAAGGCATTGTATGGGAGAAAGTGTAGGAATCCATTATGTTGGATGATCACAGTTCCAAGGTTGTGGTTTTAGGACCACAGATGGTTCAGGATATGATAGAGCAGGTTCACCTAATTCGGCAGAAGATGAAGGCGACGTAGGACCGCAAAAGAGCTATGCGGACTTGCATCGTCGAGATATTGAATTTCAGGTGGGTGACAAAGTCCTTTTGAAAGTGTCACTTATGCGTGAGATGATGAAATTTGGAAAACGGGGAAAACTGAGCCAAAAGTTCATAGGCCCGTATGAAATTTTTGATAGAGTCGGGGAAGTGGCAAATCGATTGGCACTTCCGCTGGCACTTGATCGAATCCATAATGTTTTTCATGTGTCATAATTATGGAAGTATGTTTGTAATACCCCGAATTTTCGTAATAATATTATATTACTTTAGTATTCACGTATTCATTATTATATGTTAGTATATTGGTATTGACTGAGT